>PVIR01019637.1:0-22969 GCA_004026965.1 Petromus typicus
GGCGCAGATTCAGTGACGCAGACTCGGTGCCGTAGTCACCGCTTCCCGAGCCGCCCGCTGCTAAACTCAGTCCCTGGGCGCTCTTCCGGCGTGGGCCTGGAGGCCAGTAAGCTCCAAACCCGGTGCAGATTCAGTGGCACAGTCGCCGTTTCCCGAGCCGCCCGCTGCTAAACTCAGTCCCTGGGCGCTCTTCCGGCGTTGACCTGGAGGCCAGTAAGCTCCAAACCCGGTGCAGATTCAGTGGCACAGTCGCCGTTTCCCGAGCCGCCCGCTGCTAGCCTCAGTCCCTGGGCACTCCTCCGGCGTGGGCCTGGAGACAAGCAAACTCCAAACCCGGCTTGTAAGTGATTTTTTATTTTGCTTTTCTCTGAAAGCTTTTAAGATTCCATCTTTATGCTGATTCTGTAATAGGAAGTATCTTTTTTCTTTAATCATAGTTGTTTGGTATGTTATAAGCTTTGATTATCTGTAAGTTGAATTCTTTCTCCATTCTTGGGGAATTTTCTGCCATGCTTTCTGTAAACAGACTTTTTTTATTCCATGTATGCTCCGCTCTAATTTCTCTCCAACTCCACTTAGCCATAGATTAGTCTTCCTAGTGTCATATAGTGACTGTTAGAGAAATTTTCCTTGCTTTCTTATTTTTTTTTGAGGTTTCTCTGAGTGTATTATTATGTGGTTCCATTTAGATCTCAAATTCGGAGACACTTTCCTCAATATTGGTCATTTCTGTTCATAATTTCAATAGACTTTTTTTTAATCTCTGGGATTTCTGTTTGTCTTTCTTTGGTAAATTTGTCATTCATGTTTTGAACACTTTCTCCTATTTTGTTTATTGTATAATCACATTGGTAAGTTTGTTAATTCCATTAACTTTGGGCTTGATCACTTTTTTGCTTGCCATGGTTCTTTGTTTTCTCTTTAGTTGTTTCATGAAGCTGCTCAGCTAACTGGTGCTGGAATCTCTTGTCAATGGTGTCCCTTGGATCTTGGGAGTCTTTGTGGACAGTTTGTTGCCTTGTTTTTTCAAGTTAGCCTCTCTCTCTCTTTCTCTCACTCTCTCCTCACATGTAGGGTTGAGGTCAAAGAGAGTGAAGATAATTTGTTTTTCATGTAAAGATCTCTTTAGCTAGGTTGTTTTCCAGTGATCTGTTCTTGGCTGTATTTGTCAAGAGATAGTAATTATCACTTCAGTTTATTCAATTTGATCAAGCTGGACCCTATCACTGTGTTTAAGGACAGAATTTCTACTGGCTATAACTGCTGGAATAGATCCAGCCCTACATTAATCATAAACACTGAAACTTGTCTTGATAATTTTATTCTTTTAACAGTACCTCTTAAAAAGTGTATTGTACCACTATTAGCAGTTAATATGGGTTATGAAGGTTGGCAGGAAGGAGAGAGGAAGGGAAAAAGAAGAGGATATTTCAATTAGCAGACAGGGAGTTAAGGAAATGTCAATAGACTGGAGATCAAACTGTTACAGGAATCTGAGAAAGAGGCATGAAATCAGGGTAAAATAAGAAAGATAAAATAAGAAATATGTATTTGCATATAAGGCTGGACTATACTAAAGCCATGCTCAATGTTAGACCTCAGTTACACTTCTCATTTTATAGTGTGTTAGAGCCTTTACTGCATTGGCCTGATTAAGCCAACAGTCACAGTGCCCATTTATAGTCAAAAGTGAAGTAAATTTAACTAAGCAGGGCATTCTGTTCCTGATAGAATACAGATTGATTGATGCCTATCCATCTCAAAGGGTTAGGGAATCAGCGCAGATGTTTGACATTCTTTACTTGTTTTTCTCCATCAAGACTCTTGGACTTGTCTTTCATCTGGGATAAAGCACTAACAGAGAGGGACTGGAGAGTATTTCAATAAGTAAGAGGATATATAGAGATGGGTGGAAATGTATTTAGAGATTGAAGGAGGCTGTAAGGCTGTTGGAACCGGTTTATATATTTGTAGTTGGTTTTGTTTGGAGACTCTGAGCAAAATTGTGTTAGGAATTACCCTAATAAGCTCTTCAATGATACTGTTTAAGTTACAGTGTTGTTTAGTCCTTACTCTCTAATGCACATATTAGTGCTTGTGAGATATATCTATCTATCTATATCTATATCTATATCTATAAATCTATCTATCTATGCCATCAGATAGGTGGAGAGGAAGCGGGGAAGGGCCAGGAGCTGAGAAAATGAGGAAGAAAGAAGAAAAATGAATAAGGAGGAAAGTAGAAAATATTAGAAAAACTGAAAGAGGGAATAGGTCAAAGAATTATTAAGAATTTAAGTAAATAATATTAATAAGGAAGCAAAAACAAGAAGAAAAAATAGAAAATGAAGATAGAAAGAGCAAAACAACCAAGATAACCCAGATCAAACAAACAAGCAAGGAAGCAAATACCGCAACAAAACTAAAAATAACAGAATCCTTCACCCAATTGTTCTAGTGTTAATACTGAGCACCCACACTGCTCCCTCTGTGCTCCATCCACTCTGTGAGCAGCCAGCTCCCCCTGAGAACCAGGCAACTGCCTGTCTAAAGCAGTGAGAACTTCCGCTCCTTCCAGACTCACGACCTAGCTGTACACTGTGCTTCAGGTGACCCACTGTGGGCCTTCGTGGTGATCTCAGGAGCCAACTGCCTCCGCTTCTTTGGTGGGAAACAAATGGAAAGGAGAAGTTTGTTTTGGTGCATGGTTGCTGTGGGGTTAGTCCACCATTCACCGATTGCCAGGCCGAAATGGCACAGCAGAGGAAAGCTGTTCAACCCGTGGCAACCAGGAAGCAGAGAGAGAAGGGAGGAGCTGGGGACAAGAACACATCCTTCCCGCCGGGGTCTTCAGTAACAGCACCTCAGCACCTCAGCTGTGAACTCACCCATGGCTCTACTGATGAGTCCAGCGCTGCCATGTCACCTCCCGAAAACCTCACCTTGGAGCAGATGAGATTTTTCAGGACCATCTTAGATCTAAACTCTAGTAATATGGTTAAATGAATTTTGATAAATATAATCTGTAATACTTTATACTTCCCAGTCAAATATAACAGGTACCTTTTTCTGTAGCTATGTAATCCTTTCTTCCTAATATCTTACAGTTACTGGATTTTTTAATGTATTGTAGTATTTCCTTTTACTCTATTTCCTTTTGTGTTTGATTAATTTTGTCCCCCAAATCATCACATATATTCTTGTCCAGCAACCTGGTGATGGTAATGGTAATTAGCGTGAGTATTTTTTTCATGTTAGCGAGAGAGGTGAGTCCATAGGCTACTACCTGATAAAACCCTGTGGTCTCCAACCCCCCAGGGATCAAATTCATGATATTGTGCTTACCAGGCAGGTGAGGTGTAGCTGAGCTACATTTCTCACCCTAAAATCTTGTTTTAAGAAGGTAATATATCTATTCTGTTTCTTTCTGTTATCAGAAATGGATATTCCTGATGTTAAAAATCTATTAGCAAAAAGCTTAATATACTAATCTGGGAAGTCGTCATGATATGTTTTCCCCTTAGGCTTCATCTGGCCTGTGAAATTTATGAACATTGCTGCTGTCTCAGCTCTGGATGTTGTAAAACTAAACGTCTGGAGATTCTGACAAGCTTGCCAAAGCCAGATTTTATTTCTATTACACAACAAGCATTGTTTGTTTATATTTATTACATATAATTAGGGGCTTACTGGAATCTAATGAAGACTATCTATATATCACCACTGTTGCAAACATATGTTTTTGATGATCAATATTTTGTGTGTAGAATAGAATTTAATTTTGTGTGTTAGATGTTTTGGTATTCAGGGATTGTCAGACCTTTGGTTTAAGGAAGTTTGATTAGGGTTACTGTGGACTTCCTTGTTTGAAAAGTTCAATGTAGAGAGTATAATGGAATTTGGAATCTATTCTATCTGCTTTTGAATACAGCCTGGCTATTATATTAGTACCAAGACATAAGGAACAGAACTGGATTGTGCAATTTTTCTTACTTTGAATCCAGCTATGTGGAGAATTTTTATGTTTTGTTTTTGAAAGTAGGTAGATTATATTCTTGGTTCATCTTTGTTTCACAGAGGTAAAATTAGAGGCCTCAGCCTCCTGCTGGCAGAACAAGCTCTCAATTTCTCACTGTCGAAATTCAATCTGATTTCTATCTTTTTCACTAAAAAGCTGTCAACAGCAAATAAGCATTCCCCATCAAAGAGCTGCATTCATTCTGAGATATACAAATTCCTCTCATGGGAGAAGACTCAAGTCATTTAAATTGTTTCTGACTTTTAATTTCTTTCCTAGAAAATGGGAAATGATATTAGCATGGACTCCAACTATAGGCCAGCATGGAAGGAGAAAAGACACACACCTTCCCTCATCCCCGGGACCGTTCAGCCTCAGAGTGCAGATGTTTTTGAAGCACAGCACGAGGACTGCATCTGCATTCACATTCTCAGTTAGTGAGCTAAGGTGCATCAATGTAAATAAATTCATTTAAAAAAGCACACTTGCTATAGGAGCATGCATTATCAGTAAAAAAGAGAAACTACGCTTTAAACTCAATATAGTTTTCTTTCTAATGAATTTCTTTGGACTTATGTTGAGTAGTGGTCTTTTTCTTTGGAGAAGATGAAATTCTGTGTACCTTATTCTGCTACATACAGTTACTTAACATGGTGGCTCTTTCTTTACTTATTTCTTTTAGTTTTACTTTTTTGAGGTTTATTTATTTAAGGTAAGTATTTAGTAGAGTGTATTGTCATGCAGCTTTTGGCTCATGATAAACATATGCATTGCTTTGGTTTCAGACATGTGGAATGTGACCCTTTTGATGTTAAATTCTACATTCTATTGTCTTTTATCTTCTACTGACAGTCTACAAGAAACCACAATCTCAAATTCTTGTAATTTGGATAAGAAGTGGGAGGCCTGGTATACACATGCAAATAAACAAGCTACTTATTACAGTTCAAAAACATCTTCCTTCTGTGGAATGCATTTGACAGTATTTAGGGGGAAAAAAAGCATGATTTAAGGAGATTTGGAATGGGCTAGAAGATTGCTGCCTAAGTTGTTAAATGACATCCGGGGACCTTATATTCTTGCCCCCTTCTTGGGAGTACTCTGATTTCAAGATGCCCCTTAAAAGAAGATACCTCAAATTGAACTAAGGATTGAAAATGGTGTCTCACAGAATAAAATACAGTCTCACTATCTTCTTTTATTATTGTGTGTGGATGTATATGGGGAGTTGTCTTTTATTCAATATAATTTATTTTTTTATTTTTTTTTGAGACAGGGTCTCGCTTTGTGGTTCAGGCTGGCCCTGAGCTCAGCCTCCAACTCACATCACAGCAATCCTCCTGCCTCTGCCTCCCGAGTGCTGGGATTACAGGCGTGAGCCAACACGCCCGGCACTGTGGTATGTGGTACTGGTTGCTGCTGGGGTGAGTCTCCACACCCAGTATTGTTATGTGGTTACCGGGGAATCGAACCCGGGCCCTTGCGCTTGCAAGACAGGCGCCGGAACCACTGAGCTAACTCTCTGGCCCAATATAATTTATTTTTTGAGACAGGGTCTCGCTTTGTAGTTCAGGCTGGCCCAGAGCTCACATGCCCAGCACTGTGGTATGTGGTTTGTGGTTCTGATTGCTGGTGGGTGTGAGTCACCATGCCTGGCATTGTTGTATGTGGTCTCCGGGAATTGAACCCAGGCCCTTGCGCTTGCAAGGCAGGCACTGGAACCACTGAGCTAGATCCTCGGCCCTATTCAGAATAATTTTTGAAGACCTATCTAGCAGAGATATGAAAGTAAACTAAGCACAGTACAATGTCAATGTGAACAAAGCAGAATCTTATAGTACTGGACTAGGGAAGGCAACCTTACACATGACACACAAGATGGGGAGGGGGGATAACAGGAGCAGCTGTGTTACTATGTGAGCAAGCTGTTGATAACTGATAGAACACAATGTTTATCTGCAGGAAAGCCGAGTGGAGGGCCAGGAGGAGCAGTCCTGAGCCTCTACTTCCCTGACCTGAAGGATGCAGCACATTGGGTTCTTTGAATGACTAGCTTAGGATTCAGGGGTTTTAATAGCTTCATATTATTAGAGTTTCTCATTGACTCACCATCTGATTTGTTCCCACACTTTTCCTGGTTCCAAAGGAAATGTCCACTTAGCATAAGGGAAGTCCCAACAGGTAAGCAAACCCATACTTTTTAGAAAAGTGTAGCCACCATTTAATTTTAGCTGATTGGTGATTTGGAGTTCCACCTACCCCACTAGTACCAAATGAACTCAAGAGGCCATTGTAAATACAATTCTTCTCATTCTATTTGTCTCATTCTATTTAGAGGGTTGTGTCAGTACCCCTTGCTGGATTATGACTGCTATATGAGTTTCTCACAGTCTCCTTCAGAGATGGTCTAGCTATGGAGCAGGGGCAAAGCTCTGCATATGAAGACAGACAGGAAAAATTTGAGGAAGAAACACCACTGTGTGCAAAGGCTCTAGATAGAAAAGAACAGCTTCAAAGAAGCCAAAAGGTCAATGGAATAACTATGAGAGAGAGAGAGAGAGAGAGGAGGCTGGCTTGAGAAAGGACTAGAAGGGTAGGTCAACTTCCTCTCTTTTTGCTTGTTTGTACCACTAACTTTGTTCTTTGCCACATTTCATCCTACTCTGCAAATTTGGTCCTTGAAAACTGCATGATCCAGACTCCCTTGAATCTGGCCATGAAATGTGGTAGGAATATACTCAGGTGTGGTAGGAAAGACAGGATGAAGAGTTTGACTTCCTCTTTGCCCTATTTCCAGTAAGAATTACAACCTTCCCATTCCTTCTGGAGATCTCTCTTCTATGACTCTGCTCCACATTGGGTTCTTTGAATGACTAGCTTAGGATTCAGGGGTTTTAATAGCTTCATATTATTAGAGTTTCTCATTGATTCACCATCTGATTTGTTCCCACACTTTTGCCACATTTCTGCAAGCAGTCCCTAAATTAAATTGAGTCTTGCTAAATATAATCTGTAGTACTGTATACTCACAATCAAATATAACAGGCACTTTTCTCTGTAGTTATGGAGTCTTTTCTTTGTAATATTTTATAATTTGAGTGACATGAGGTGAATTCTGTTTCATGTAGGAAATCTAACTCATTCAAGTGGGTCCTAAAGATTTATAGCTGAGAGCCCATTTCTTGAGTTCAATAAAAGCACTGCTTTTCTTATCTTGCTCGAGTTTTATTTCCACATATTGTAGACCATAAGAAATGGGGCATTGGAGAACCTTAGGAAGTGCTGTCATTCCCTTTCTTGGTATGAATCTGATATAAGAATGAATAAGGGCTGGGGATGTAGCTCAGTGGCACCGCACCTCCCTGGCAAGCACAAGGTCCTGAGTTCAATCCCCAGTACCTAAGAATGAATGAAGGCAAACTTACAAGATCAAAGGGAGATTTTTTTCATGTTTTCTGGTTCCTTCTATTTCCTTCCCATTTGGAAGGCCTTTTCTGACTTCTTGCTTTGGTACTATATGCTATACTGCAGAATTAAAAAAAATTTATAGGTAAAATTACATACATTTCTAGACTGATAGCCAATATAGTTAATGTACAGGCTATGATAGGATATGTGGCCTATAATAAAATAGTAAATTACTCCTTTCTCTAAGGTAAGAATCTTATAATATACTAGCCCTGGTCACAATCATTATCAGAATCTAGTGTGTTATTTTCCTATCTCACTTGCGAGATGTGTCACAGAAATTTGTTACCATTCCTAATTAAACTATTGAAGTTTGCAAATAATTACCTGTGGACTCACGGTTATCCTGTAATAACAGGAAATTTTCGTGCATCCCACTCTGCTCTTCTGGGAGAGAGAAACAGCAATTAAGAGACAGCAGACGTGCAGGAAACTGAGCAAAAATCCCAGCTCGCTGTGTCTATGTCACTGCTATGAATGGGAGTGTCACTCAGGTCTTTGACTAGTACCTTGGAAGAAAAAGACTAGGAACTACTGTCTTCATATTTAACCATGGCTGTGCAGTTTCTCATTTTATGACACATTGAGAGGATGTATTTTCTTTTTGTGTGGGGGATGAGTGGTCACAAATAAGGATCATCAGTGTTTGTATATGGAGTGTCAACTTCAGGAGGTTGGGGACTTTGCTTTGCTTCCTGTGATGGCCTCAGTGAGTAGTCTAATATCCAGAACATGACAGCTATTTAGTAAATATTGGTAGGAAGGGCAGGATTGGACACTCCCTTTTCTGCAAGACAGTCACAGCCACTTTCTTTTCAGTCTCTGCCTCAGCCACATGCCAGGGATAAAGGAATAGATTTTAAAGGCCAGAAAAGGTGCCGGACTCCAGATCTGCTTCACATTAGGTGCAGCTCTCATGTGATTTGACTTATTTTGTGCTCTTTGATGTCTTTGTCTAGGCTTTTGTAAAATAAGCTACCAGTTTTTTCTTGATTGTATTATAAGTGTATGAGACATGCAGAAATACAAGTGAGGATAGTAAAATGTTTTCTCATTATTATTGTCACTATGGGACATTTTTGATGAAGTATACTTGTGACCTTTGTCTTAGGAGAGTGTGTTGATATTTCTTTGAATCAGGAGATATTGACAGGGCCTTTGTGAGGAGAGAACTAACTGTTCAGACTCCTGGTCATATAAGAAAATGCAGATTTGATAAATAGAGATTTAGGCCAAAACCAGGGTTTTTCTTCACCTATGTTTCCAATTTGGGTGAAAGTTGGCTTTGAATAAAGGAAAGAACAATTTTGATCAGATTAGTTCAAATAACTCTTCAGAGTGATTTTTATGAGAAGATACAATTGTTGAATCAGTTTTCTCATCCTTAAAATGGGTATGAAAATTCTTGCCTTTTTCTTTGTAGAAGAAGGCAGGGAAGACTTCTCAGAGAACAGACTGCAGGGTCTTGTGCTGGCCTCTTGAATCCTCTATCTGTGTAACAGGTTGCCTGAGCTCAGTCTGGCCAATTAGGGAATTAGAATGGCTAGTCCTGGCAAAAGTCTCTAGGACAGTAGGTACATGAATCAGAATGACTAATCCTGGTACAGTCTCTAGGCAAGGCTGTCACCCTCGGTAAGCACGTGACACCGTGCTTTTTTTTTTTATAATCTTTATTGGAACATTAAATATACACATCATGATTGCACTCCATAATGGGGATTTGTACCAGTATAAGACACAACTTAGGGGCCGGGGGTTTAGCTCAGTGGTTCCGGCGCCTGTCTTGCAAGCGCAAGGACCCGGGTTCGATCCCCGGTAACCACATAACTATACTGGGTGTGGAGACTCACGCCCAGCAGCAACCAGTACCACACACCACAGTGCCGGGCGTGGTGGCTCACGCCTGTAATCCCAGCACTCGGGAGGCAGAGGCAGGAGGATTGCTGTGATGAGTTTGAGGCTGAGCTCAGGGCCAGCCTGAACTACAAAGCGAGATCCTGTCTCAGAAAACCTAAAAAAAAAAAAAAGACACAACTTAATTCTCATTTTTCCCATAGCCCTACCCACCCTACCACCCCCCCCCATATACATAAAATTTGTTTCCTTACTTTTTTGTTACAATCTCAACATTGCCGTGCTTTTTTTTGCAGTACGATTTTGCAAATCATGCATGGTGCTTCCCACTGCAGATCTGAGAAAGCTGGGAACAAACCTCTATGGGCTCAGACAGAGTGGGAGGCCTTGTTCTAGAAATATCCCTGGGGCTTCTGGGGCCCTTTGGCTGAAAACACAAGAGTTCAACACTGTTGCTCGTGTAGAAATCAATGCCACACCTTTGTTCTGCAGTGAAGAATGAGACAGCTCTATTCTGCCTGGCATGGGAGGTGTAAAGTGTATGATAGCCTGTGCTGGGGCTCGCCTGGCCAGCAAATGTGAAGGAAGCAACTTGACAACCCCAGGTGACTGTGACAACAAAGCCCACTAGGGACTTGAAAATGAGAATGTCAGTACATCGCTTCTATTTATTTCTTAAAGACAGAAGCAGAAAGGATTTAAGGCAAATATTTTTTTTTAAAATTATCTTTATTGGTACATTAAATATACACATCATGATTGCACTCCATAATGGGGATTTGTACCAGTATAAGACACAACTTAATTCTCATTTTTTCCCATAGCCCCACCCACCCTACCACCCCCCCCATATATATAAAATTTGTTTCCTTACTTTTTTGTTACAATCTCAACATTGCAAATATTGTTCTGAAATGATAGCATGTTTTCAAAATCTTTTCTTTTTCTTTTTTTTTTTTTTGGTTTTTTGAGACAGGGTCTCACTTTGTAGTTCAACCTCAAACTCACTACACCCATATGGTATGTGGCTACCGGGACAGGCGCAAGACTGGCACTGGAACCACTAAGCCAAATCCCCAGGCTTCAAAATCTTTTCTTTGCCCATGAAGAGGACCCAAGATCTGGGTCTGCCTTATCCACAATAGTGCAAATAATTTTTGGTGATGGGCTTATGTGTTAATCAGAGAAACCTAGTTAGTGAAATAGGTAAAGTGGATCTGCTCCAGCTGAAGGGCACAGGGACCCGTGGATTTATCTCTGACTATACTATTGTCCTGGTGTTTGGCATCCCTAAGGTGCCATGCTTTGAGCTCTGGCCATTCTACTCAGGTTGCCCAATTACTATCACTCATGATCATGCCTTTTTCTGATGAGCTTTTCATGAATCAATAGGGCCCACTGAAGGGGTCGTGACTCCTCCCATTCCTTCCTCACCTCTTCAGTGCACAGCATAGTGTTGGCATGTGAGGAGGTCAGCGTGTGCTTGTTGAATGTATCCTGCTTCTTCATCTTGTCTACCTGTACCTGGGTTCGTTCTCATTCTCGGTTACACCTGTTCTCCAGATTCCAGGTTCCTTCAGGTCTGAGCCATCCTCCTGCTACTGAGCCTTGACTTAAAACACTAAAATAAAGATCTGGATGGAGATTTTGAACCACTGGAAATCGGTGGAGTCCTTGAAGGCCAAGAGGAATGTGGTTAAGTATTAAATGAGACCTAGGTCCATTGCTTGTCATTCATGTTCATCTGTCGCCACACAGTGAATATTTATGGGCCCTTACTCTGTGTCAGGCACTGTTCTGGCTGAGGAAGCAAATATAAACAGTGTGAAAGATGAATAAAAATAGGAGCTAGACTTGCCATTATGCTAATTAACACAGGGTGGTGTAGCTGTGGCTGAGTGCCTCATAGTGTGGTCGGAGGAGAGAACTGGCTGAGCACGACCAGGAAGGACCTGGTCCTGTGGTCTTTGGAGGAAGAGCTTTTCCACCAGGAGGGAAGAACTAGTGGTGATGTTATGAGAAAACAGGTAGGAGTGTAGTGAGAGGTACCAGAGAGCTCCTGAGAGCCCAGGTCTTGTAGTGCTCTATGTGATGGAGCCTTTTGATGAGTTTGTCCTTTGAATCAAACTTGTTATTTTGAGAAAATTCCAATGGGGAGTCCCATGTACCTTATTCCCCATCTCCTCCCATGTTAACACGTTGCATTATTGTGATTCAGGATCACAATTAGCATTTTGACATATTGATAGAACCCACTGATTTTATTCAGATTTCCTTAGTTTCACTTCTGCACTTTTTCATGCGTGTTTGTGGACATGTGCTCATCGTTATGTGTTCTGTGCAGCTTGGGCAATGATGTACCTTCCAGCAGTTAAGATGTAGAGCAATTCCACCACCATTAGCAGTTCTTGCGCTGTTCTTCTGTAGTCACACCCACGTCTGTTCCACGTCTGTCCTCAGCGACCACTAATCTGATCTCCATTTCTCCAACTCTGTCTTTCACTTCAGAAATATTGTACACATGGAGTTTTAGAATAGACTGTATCTTCTGGGGTTGATTTTTTCACATTCAAGTACATGACTTTTTCTCATTGCTGAGTAGTTCTGTGGGATGAATATGTCACCATTTACCTAGTTGTTTCCCTATTGAGTTGCTTTCAGTGTTTGACTATTATGAATACACCTGCTATGTAGAAATGCATAAAGATTTATGTGTGAACATGAATTTTTATTTCTTCTGGATAAATCTCTAAGGGTCCAGTCACACCTCTACTGGATTACATGGTAGTTATATGTTTAGTTTTTAAAGAAACAACTGACTTGTTTTTTAGAGGGTTTGGTGATTTGAAGCATGTGATGATGGAACATATTATTTGTTTTGTTCAAGATCTTTCTAGATGTTCTCTGAAGCACAGAAGCAGAGACACCAACTCTGAGGCCAGAAGGACAAAGAGAATGACGTAGGCTAATTAGACCTTAATGGAGAGGGAAGGCTGGAAATATACTTTGGCAAACTCTATAATTTTCAGAACCTTTTCTCACTCTTGGTGTCCTCATTTGTGAAAGGAAAAAAGAATCTCCACGTTGTAGTAGGTTAAAGGTTGCAAATAAAATGTGTAGAGGGCCTGGTGGCCACCAGGAGCCTCAGAATCAGGAACAATCACTTCCAAGTTCAGTTTTTACTTTAATACATGTGAGCTTTCTGTTGCCTTTTCCCTTTTGTTTTTAATATTTGATTTCTGAGTGGCTTAGAGTTTCCTCATGTAATTTTTTTTGTCTAATTATTAGTTTTTTAAAGGCCAACTCTGTCTTCCTTAATGGATTCTTACCTTTGTAAAGCTTCCTGGAGAGTGAGGAGACTTGAGACAGGATTTCTTTTGTCCATCTGGCCATATCCCTATGTCCTATGATACTTTCTCTTCCTGCAGAACTCCACTGCTGCCTCATTTCTTTAATCCTTAGGCTGAAAAAGGGATTCTGGGTTTTATGGAGACTGAAACAATAACTGCTGCTGCTTGGAGATAGTAATCTAGTTAGTCACACAGCGATGGGACTCAAGTGAATGGAAAACGGAGCCTGGACCTCAGTGTGTGGGCTGACAGCCTCAAGGATGCAATCGCTGAGAACTTGTTAGCTTCTCTTCAGCTCTGGGTTTTAAAGAGGTAATTGGCAGTGTTGGAAGTAGTGCATGGAGCGCACACAGTGTGCCACACTTTGAACACTCTCATTTTATTTAATCCTCCGTGTCACTCTGTATGGTGGTGAGCTCCCTCTCCCTTTTTATCCACATGAAAGCGAGGCTCAGAGAAATTGTCAAGTGCTCATCACTAGTTGTGGCAATACTTCTTAGTAGACTCAATATTGAAATGTTTTGCCTGTGCACAACTTTAATTCTTTCTTTTTGTGTGTGCAGCAGTAGGTCCAAAGTTTCTGAGCCTCTTTCTTGCTTTTTATGATCTTGATAATCAAGATTCTTGAAACCCTCCTCTCTAGTGGCTTCAGATGAAAAGGGGATTCATGAGCTGGCCATAAAAATCACATTGGCTTCTGGTCTAGGGAGACTGAAGTGCTTAAACCGTGTTGTCTTCACCCAGTCTCTTCACTTGCAGGTTCTTCTGTTTTCATTTTGCTTCCATTTTCAGGCAGCCTTGTAAGTTAGGATGGTTCTAGGACTCTGCTGATGCAGCTGTCTGATTGCTAAGTCTCTGGAGATCTTCACTCGGGCTGTTGTTTCCTAAAGTGTTCAGACTGGCTTTGGATTGATGTGGGTCTGTGCCAATTCTGAAATACTTAGCATGGTTGAAAAATAGACTGAAGTTGATGGGTGAGGCTTGTGACCTGGATCCATCCCTGAACTTAGAGTGTGTATGAGATCATTTACAACATGAAATGGGAAGGAGGTGGCTTCCTAGGAGAAACATGGGATGTTATCATAAAAGTGATGGATACACTCTGAGTGGGAGGGAACAGTGATTTTCTTGGATCTTTTTTGTATCTTATAAGATAAATTAAATCATTTATTATTATTTTCTTTTTATAGAGCAAGACATTGAGACCAAATCAATTAAATCATTGTTTTCTTCCCTAAAATGAATTTGTTCAGGAAAGAAAAATGGTTACAACTGGCAAGGTTTAATGGCATTTTGATGTCTAAACAAGAGAGAGATAATCATTCGTGGTCATAAGAAATCAAACCTGGGACTTTGACCTCAGTAGCACGGAGCTACTAGCTCTTTGGAGATATAAGGCAGTGCATGGTGTGAGAGAATTAATGCACATCCCAAGCGTCCAGTGTGTGCCAGATTCAGAAGACCCAGAGGCAAGTACGGTGCATTCAATGACTACAATATGAGTGATGTGCCATTAGGAGCTTTTGGAGAGGATTTATAAAGAAGCACACTCTATGCAGTTTGAAGGGAGCCTTCTTTTTTATTCATTGGCAACTGTTTTTAACATTGAGAAAACTGATGCTTACTCTGAAAAGGCTATAAATGTGCTCAGGTACAGCAGAATGGGATCTGTGGTTCTCCTGGAGCAGGGATAAATCACCAGCTCCATTAACCAGGCTCGCCTTGATATAAATGTGTGTCACATTGAGTTAGGGAATGAGCCACCATTGCCTCATGTGATTATGAATTTGGGATTTAACAGGCTTTACTGAATCATCTACAGCCTTATGAGATGTCTCTTTCTGAGGCCCGAGCTATAAAAATGTGGAACCACATAAAATATCAAAAATATTAACTGATCTTTTTGTACTTTCTATTATACCTAGCTTTTCAAAATGAGGCAGTGTACTTTATATAAACAATTATTTAAGATACATTTCAAAATGTATTTACTGCTTCCCTTGTGTTCAAATAGGGAACAAGATATGTGTGTTCTTTGTCCTCAAGATGTTTATAATCTGGATCAGGTTGGTAGAATAGTAGCACTAGATGACAGGAGGCATTAAGCTGAATCTGTTTTTTCTTTTAATAGTGCTGGAGGTTGAACCCAGAGCCCTGTACATGCTAGGAAGATGCTTTATCTCTGAACTACCCCTCAGGACTCTCTTCACTCATCTGCAAATGCTACTTAAAGTCCCTGTGCTTGGTTTTCTTTTCTTTAAACACTACTACAGAATAAATGTAAAAGTTTCTTTATGGTTCCTACAAGTGTAGCAATTATGTCTCCTATAATATCCCAATTAGCAATGTTTGCACTTTTGTTTAACATCACTTTGCCCTGACAACTTTGGGCTCTTTCCTTCTTTTTATCTGATCAAGGCCTGAAAAGCTAAAACTTATATTCTCACAGTTGGGAGCAGCTCTCCTCTCCTGTGGATTCATCTGTATTCTTTCCCTACTAAATTCACCAACTCAGTGGAAAGTGCTGTGTGTAGCAGACATGGGCCCATGCTAAAGAAACAAATGTTTTTCCTCAAAGCAAAAGAATCAGTTTAGATAGAGGAGTCCTGAGTGCATGTGCTTACGTGCTTTTAAAATCCTGTGCTTTTATAATCATTTGGCCCCGATATGCTATATAATCTCACCTGGAAGATCGGTGAAAATACACAGGAAAGTCTGATAAAGTACCTGAGGGCCGGCTTTCTTTTTAAAACATATTCACCGCTGCAGTGAATATTATCTGATGCTATGTTAGAACAAGTACCCAAGGCCTGGGATGATAAGGAAGAATCTTAAGTGCTTGTTACCGAGTGAAAGAAGCCAATTGAATGTGTAGAACATTCTGAGAAAGGCAGAACAGTGGAGACCAGTGGTTCTCAGGGGTGTGTGTGCAGGTAAAGATAAACAGGTAGAGTACAGAGAATTTTCAGAAGAGTTAAGATACTCTGTGATATAATGATGGATACATGTCACTGTACATCCGTCCAGACCTACAGAGCGGACAACACAAGGAATGAACCCTCATGTCAGCTGTGGGCTTGGGTTGATAAAAATGCATCACTGTTGATCATCCAGTGGCAGAGAAAGCACTACACTGTGAAGATGTTGATGGTGGGGAGTGCCTGGGAGGCATGTGTGGGAACCCTCCACACATTCTCCTTCAACCAGCTTTAGATCTAAAATGATTTTATAAATAAAATATGCTAACTTAAAAATTTCACCAGATGGTTATGATATTGAGAAGTTTGAGACCAGTTGAACTGACCCCATTCCATCATCTTATCTAAGCAAAGGAGAGAAACTGAGGAAAGAAAAAGAGGTGGAAGTCATGGTGAGTTATTGGCAGAGGCAGCAACAGATCTGTGAGTTCTCCAGTGCTCTTTCCCCTTTTCCATCCTATGTCGCTGGACCTTGGCTTGTCCCCAGTAGTCCTGTCTTCTGGATGAACAAATGCTATGGCTCAGGTGCATAGCTGCTTAACTGCTTTAGGAGCCAGAGAAAGAGAAAACCTGGGTCTTACTACAAACGTCTTTATTCTTAAATTTCATTCCAGGTTAAGCATTGTGTTATGTTCCTGCTCAGGCCTATAAACATAAGAAAGAGAGGGAAAAAAAAATTAAAGGGAAGATAATAGATGTATGTATAGTAGAAGAGAGGACAAATAGAACAAGCAATATGGAGAGGGGATCATAGGAATATAGCATCATCAATTTCTTTTAAAGTTAAATCCATGGGGGAAAATGCCAAAGTTGGTGGATGTATTTAGGTGACATGGTCAGAAAGCTTAGTAAGTTTCACTGAACTTTCTGACTGGCAGTTGGCATATTATGTTTTCTCATGTATCAGTTTCACCAGCATTTGCAACACACCATGTCCTTTCTACCCTAAAAGTTTGTTAAGAAGATGATACTTTTTTTGGAGGGGGTAGGCCTCAGCATTTCCTATGTGTAGATTCTATGGCCAGGCCCATAGAGATGACTTTTAGACATTGTCTTTATCTCATTGAATTATCCCAAATGTTAGATAAGAAGATAGATAGGAAGATACTGAGAGCAATATTTAAACACGTTGCATAAGTCTGGTGTAGCAGGTGGTAGGTAGAGCTCACATTTGAATCCAAATCTTTCCCATTACACAGCTCAGAATGTCAGACTACTTTCCATTGCCATGATCTTGGAGCTGAGATAAGGTCTGTTTTGGCTCATGGTTTGGGAGGTGGTGGTTGATGTTTGCTCGGCTCCCTTGTTTTGGGGTCTGAGGTGAAGAAGGACATCCATGGAAGAGAGCATGTGGAAAAGCAAAGCTCCACACTTCACAACAACTTGGTAGGAGAGAGAGAGAAGAAGGGGCTGGGATCTCAGTATCTCTTCCAAAGGTCTGCCCCTTCTACTTCTGTTCACTAGGCCCCACCTCCGAGAAGTTCCATAAGTGCTCGGTAGTCCACAGGCCACCATGCCTGCAGCATATGAGCTCTTGGGGGATCATTTATGATGCAAACATTAGTAGGTTGTGATAACAAGACATCTGGCCACTGCTCTTGACCATTGGGCTGTAGATGATGTACCATTTAGACAGGAAAGCTGACCTCTTCTTAGCACACCTGAAAGAGAGCCTGTGATCTATGGGAAGATCTTTAGATTTCTTGAAATTCATACCAAGAACAAGACATTTGCCTAGAGCCCACTGGGTGATTTATTTCAGGCTGTCTCACACTGGCAGCTTATGGGATGCATATCAAGCAGAAAGGGAGGCTCTAGGACTGAATAAATAGCTGAAGTCAGAAGTGGTAAGTCAGCCTCAGACACCACAATCGCCAGCACAGCTCCTTTCATTCCTGTTCATTAGGATGATTAGTAACGATATTGCTTTTTCACTTTAATTCCTTCTTTTGGCATTGAAGAGGGATATTTATACCATGCTAAGATTTTGACATTCAGTGTCAGGTTTAGGTCTCTAAATGTCATTCCAGTATTGACATCATGTACTCTGTTGTATTTCAACATATGTGCAGGAAAAGTGAAGCATACTGGAGACTAGAGTTGAGAATGAAAGTCTTGGAAGTTATTTCTTTCTGCTGTGATTCCTTTGTTTACCTTGTGCTTATTGTGGATATGAAAGACAATGATGCAAGGGGAGAAATGTTCAAGTAATGGGAAGCCAGCAGTTCATTGTGGAGAAATCATTAATATTGTATCATCAAAATATAATTCATAAATTAGGATTTGTCAAAAATTAGTCAGTGTGGCTCATGTCCAGATTCTGGCTCTTCCATCTGTTGGGTTTGTTACATTAGGGGAGTCTCAGCTTCCCCAGCTGTGCATCTGGAACATGTAGAGGATTTGATGGGACAAGACCTGCAAAGTTCTCAAATGCTGGACACTTCTTCTGTGCTCAGAAAATGCTAGTTCCTTTCCCTGTTAGTGAGCTTTTCATCCCAGTGACAAAATAGTTGACATACACAATTTAAAGAAGAAAAGGTTTCTTTTGGTTCACAATTTCAGAGGTTTCAATCCGTGTTTGGCTAACTCTAGGGACTTTATGACAGCTGCGAGGTAGAGCAAGGAAGGGGAAGGGGACAAGAATGTGTCCTTCCACGTTAAATCCACAGTAGCCTGATTCCTCAGAACAGCCTATGTCCTGACAGCACACTCAGCTGTGTTGTCCACTGGTGAGCCTAGCAATTGCATGACCCAGTCACCTGCTGAAAATACCTTTGACACATGAGACTTGGGAGATGTCTTAGATCTAGACCTGAACACCTTCTTCCTCAGTCCTACTGCTATTCAGGGCTGATTTATATGCTAAAGGCTAAAGGAAGGAGGGGCAAGCTGCTGCTTCTGACTTCAGGTTTCCCTGACTGGGGGATACACAGCTGAGGAGGATATACAACTGGGGAGAGGAGAGGTGAAACTGCAGTCAGGTAGTATGATCAAGAATAAGAAAACAGGGGCCGGGAATTTAGCTCAGTGGTTCTGGTGCCTGTCTTGCAAACACAAAGGCCCAGGTTTGATCCTCAGGAACCACATACAGTACTGGGCATGGAGACTCACACCCAACAGCACCACATAGCACAGTGCAGCGCGTGGTGGCTCACACCTGTAATCCCAGCACTTGGGAAGCAGAGGCAGGAGGATTGCTGTGAATTTGAGGCTGGGCTCAGTCAGGGTCACCCTGAATTACAAAGTGAGACCCTGTTTTTTTTTTTTTTAAAGAATAGGGAAACAAAGCTTATGTATATGGGGGGTGGGGGTGCAGGGTGGTTGGGGAAGGGGAAAAATGAGAATCAAGTTGTGTCATATTCTGATGCAAACTCTCAATGTTGAATGCGATGATGATGTGTATTCATAATGTACCAATAAAGATTTGAATTAAATAAAAAAGAATAGACCAAGGATAAACTACATTGCTTAGGGATGTATCGTGGGGGATGGAAAAGGGCACCATCAGTGGAGTCCATATTTTATTTGTATTTTTCTTGGGTAGGAATCAAAGCACTGCAACCAGAGGTTGAGAAAAAAATTACTTGCTCTTATTCACTGGAGTTGTATTAAATATGTTCAGATATTTGATCACCACTTCTTAGAAGATACTTTCGATGCTTTTCCCTGTGGTAACAGTTTCAGACCTGAGCACTTTCTTCATCTCTTGTTTGGTTTACCTAGTTTCAAAGTACTGGTCCTTTTTCCCTTCTCGTTCTATGCCTCTCTCTTGAGTAAGGCAATTACTTTTCTCTTTCTTATTTTTTCACTGTTCTTCCTAGTGGTGGCTCATCTCGTCTTCTCCAGCTGCTCATGTGTAATCCCTCTAATGAAGAAGCACTGGCTTCCAGTACCAACCAAACTTTGGTTCAGTGGACTGGGATCCTTTGCTGAAATTAACTGAGCTCTCTGTAAAGAGACAACTGAAAAACTTTGTCTTTTCCAGCCTAGGAATTTTGATATGGTCATTGAACTTTACAATCAAAACAGACATTAAGTGCCTTGGTGTGATTCCAAGTGGCACTGTGTTTGAAAAGGCCTCGAACGAATTTGTTTTCATCTCTTTATTCAAGTGTCAGTGCTGAAGAGAAACAGCCTAATGTGGAGGAAATAAAATGAAATAATTAAAAAGTTGCAGAATGTGAAATGGCTGAGATAAAACCTAGTGGGTCTGTTAGAGATAATGGTTATCTGTTTGCAATAAACATGAAGCAGGAACAAGTCATGACTTGTGATAAGATTCAAGTGGAAAGAAGTAAATTAGATGTAGACATGGCCGGGAAAGAAAGAATTACAAACACATGCAAGGCCAGACAGTATAAAGGGAGGGCCGTGGCTATAGTTTATCTTTATCAGGTAAGTGAAATAATGCTTTCTATGAACAGTTTAGAGTAGAAAGTTTAGAGTAGGAAGTAGAGTTGGGAGATGCTGCCGAGAACTATGCAAACCATTAGAAGTGGGTATGAACTGGGAGTGAATCACTGAAGGCTGATTATGTGGCACCTGCTTCTACATATATAATCTCATAATCTCATTTAAGCGGATGAAAACCTTGCCGAGTGTGACTAACATTTCCCTTTTTGATGGGGAATGCGAGGCTCAGATAAGTAATGCATCCAACTCTTTACAGTGGCAGTGGATCTGAGATAAAAGCCCAGGTCTGCCTGACTTTAAAGGCTTCCCCTCTTTTAATATGCCACACTCTCTCACAGCCACTGAGTGATAATATACACTTGAGACCTGAAATAATGTTAGAGCCATCCGAGTATAACTGGACTCAGGAGGAAAGTGAATCACTCCAAATGTTTTGTATTTCTTTCTCTCTTTCTGCCTCCAGCACCCACTACCAACCTTTCCCCACACTAAACATCTAACTTTATGTAACCACTTGGGTGTCCTATAAACAGGTCAGACTGAATTTATCTCAAAGTCACAGAAGTATTCTACCCTGTCATCTTTTTTTTTTTTTTTCTATTCATTTTCTCAAGTCAGAAATTTAAGTTTCCCTCTTTGTCAACTTTCACACAAGTCCTGTCAATGCTGTTTTAAAACATCTCCATTTTCTTCTTTGCTTCATCCATTTGGTTTGAGTTTGATACAGGTTAACATCCTCTCCTGAGAAGGTTACTGTACAGCTCTTTACAAAGAGTATTTGTCAGTCAATCTCTTTGTTTTCCATGTCCCACTGTCCAAATCCACACTCCGCACTGTAGACAGAGATACATATAAAGTACAAATACATACATCTTTTCCATATGTCTTCTTTCCTTTAACCTAAAGTTCAAAGTCTTTAATGTAAGATTTAAAAAAAATATATTTGTACGATGTGGGGAGAGTTTGGAAAGTGATTGGGCAATGGTAGAACTACACTGAGGAGTGGGTCCAGCTGAGAATTCTGTTTGGAGGTGGGACCTGGTTAGAAGCAGGTCCCTGGAGGCCTGGCCTAGAGGGGTTACCTCCTGCCCTATCACTTCCTTCCATTCTCTGCTTCAGGGCTTACAGGATATGAGCTCCTTTCTTATGCCATGCCCTTCTGCTGTGCTGTTTTTTCCTTGGAGCCAGCCAACCATGCCTATGAGTGGGACTCAGAATAAACTCCTTTTCCTTTAAGTTGTGAATTTTGAGGATTTTGTCCCAGTAACAAGAAAGTAACTAAGACATATGAGATAATCACCTCTTCCTACCTTCTACTTTGTAACTAATGAGGAAAAACAAAAGCATTATCTACAGCTGTATGCTATCAATGTCAGATGATAATGCTCTCTGAACATGGTGTTCTTTCTACTTTTCTGCCTTTCCCCCACATTGGACTAATAAGTTCCTCCTTGTCATTTAGAAGTCTGTGTGGATATCTGTTCCTCCTCAAATCCCTCCATAGCAGTCCAAAAATTTAGTTAAAGTACCTCCAGTGGCCCTTGTGATGTTCACTCATTGTAGTTCTCGTTACACTGCATTTTAATGGTTGCATTTCTGTCTCCATAAATTGTGAGGGCCTTGAGAACAAAGTTCATGTCTGAGGACAAAGATCATTTATGAGTACTGATTCTGCTTGCTGAAGCGCGATAGATATCTAACAAACAGTTCTGATTGGATGTTGTTACGGATGCAAATGAGTGTCCAGGAGATGCACCACGATGCTTTCTTAGATGAGGATTTCTTAGAAGGAAGACTTTCTTTCACATAGACTCAGAGAAACTCTAGTTGACCTGGGAGGTCTGGAGCTGACTTAATCCTTTGATTTTGAGTGGAGGGGAAGGAAGATTGATCAGTAATTGGCTGTGTGTGTGAACTTGAGTGAGGGGCTCTCCTCTAGCAAGGCATTCTCCAAAGAAGGCTGATGGCTCAGGAGATCATGCCAGTATGTCTAATAGCCGGCAATGAATCCTTCATTTTTGAAGGGAGATTTTATTTTTGAGTATTTGTAATCATTGTTTTAATACAATTAACTTAATGGAAAATTTATGCAATTTAATTTTTAATCATGGTTGTGTTTAACAATCTGCTCCCAAATTCCTGAAAATTTAACTGTTGGCTCTTGCAACTTAGAAATGAGCCAACTCCAGCAAACAACTGGATGTGTCTATCAAATTCCATCTGTACTCTAGCCAATTCTATTTCATTTATAACCCACAGGTTTCTTAATTTAGTAAGAACATTGCTTTGACCACAGTGCTGGGTGACACTGAAATTTTTAATTGCAGTAGTATAGCAAAGACAAATAATCCCTTTCTCTTTCTGTCCTTCTTTATCTCTTCTTTTTTTGTTTCATCCTTTCTTATTTCCTTCCTTCCTTCCTCCCTTCATTTTTTTTTTTTTGGTTTGAGTTAAGGTCTCACTCTGTAGTTTAGACTGGCCTTGAGCTCATTCTTGTGTTCATCCTCCTATGGCAATATCTCAAGTGCAGGGATTATACTTGTGCATCACTATGCTCAGTAACAAATTATTTCTTATTTAATGGACAATTAATGTGTTGTAATAGATGTCCCCCCACAGGTTTATGTGGTCATGGTTGCAGCTTTTTCAGAGGTGTCAGTATGTGGAGTGTGCAATGCTAGAATCAAGGGCATTAGGATTAGAGGGTGTGAGTACTACTCACCCTGAGTAGCCTGGATCAGATATGAGGGATATAAAGAACTGTGGTCATCCCTTGTTGCACTGGTCTATGATGAACTATTTCTCCTCCGCCATGGCAGTCTTCCATGGAGCCAGCTGATTATGGACTGAAATCTACACAAACTGTGAGCTAAATAAACCTCTCCTTC
>PVIR01019638.1:0-31698 GCA_004026965.1 Petromus typicus
GACATAGTGACTCATGCCCACCAGCAATCAATCAGTACCACATACCACAGTGCTGGGCATGGTGGCTCACGCCTGTAGTTCCAGCACTTGGGAGGCGGAGGCAGGAGGATTGCTGAGTTTGAGGCTCGCCTGGGCTACATCATGAGTTCAGGACCAGCCTAAACTACAAAGTGAGACCCTGTCTCAAAAAAAAAAAAAAAAAAAAGGAAAAGAAAGCAAGAAATGGAGAGGGACTGTTTAAGGGCCACTTAATTGAGTTCTTTAGTTCTTTAGAGACCAAGACTCAAAAGTGGGGGAGGGAGAGGCACCATTTATTTGTAAGATGGTTGTGTGGCTTCTGGCAGGTGAGACCCATGCATAGGCTGTTCAGGTTTATACCTTCCTCCTGCTTTCAGCTACCTGCCAGGTGACCTTCCTTCAGGCCCCTGACTGGCTCCAGCCCTCTGCCCACCCTGCCTCTTGCTAACAATCTCATTAGTGTGACATCAGAAAGGAGTCTTAATCCACTCCCTATCAGGAGGATAAATGCCAGAGCCAGTGCCCTGCTGAGCCACGTCCAGCGCCCCGGCAGCTGTGGCCTCCTGAGAGCTGCCCAGCATCTGGTGAGTAGCAACCCACTCCATTGCCTTGCCTGGCAACCAGGCAACTGCTTACTCACTCAGGGTGGGGGGAGCTCTCAGGCCTTTACCACCTCAGCTAAGCTCTGGGGTCCTCAGGAGCCCACCTCCACTGCCATCCTTCAGAGGGGTTACTGCTAACCCCCTCCTTCGCTCCCTGATAGCAGAGAGCATGCTACTGTCCCCCAAGGCTAGCAAGATGGTTGTCTGGGAACCTCAGCTGATGAAGTGGCACAGGGTTCCCATGGGTACAATATCCAGTAGTTAGATCTCCATCAGGATATCAGCTGGCCACCGGGAGCCAATGAACGAGAGAGGAGATCTGCCTTGGCCTGTGCTGCCAGGAAACAAGGGTATGGGGGCCATGGGCCAGAGCCCCAGGACCACCAGACTTCTGAGTCCCTTCCAGCCTGGTGCAGCTCTGGACCAAGGCTACCCCTCATGAGGGGACTGAGGTGAGCCAGAAGGAGCCACCTACCCTCCTCTCCTGGTTAGTTTCAGCCCCAGTGTTCCAGCAAACAGCTCAAGACTGGAGTTGTTTAGGAGAGGGGACCCCTTCCTTGTGTAGCCACAGCATGGGCAGCGTGGGCAGGACATTCTGTGTAGTGCCTGAGAGATTAGAAGTTTCTCTCTGGTCTAAGAGGCTTAAAGGAAGCTGAGCTGCCCTTGGCCAAGGTCACTGGGGCTTAGGACATCTGGAAGAGGCTTGGAGAGAGGGAGGTCACCCAGCTGGTGGCTGCAAGGACAATGCCTCACGCAGCACAGCCACACCAGAACCAGGACGTGATACTGACTCCAAGCAGGCCCCAAGGGCAGTGAGAGGGAGGACCCTGGGAGCCCGGGAGAGCACCAGCCCCACTCACCCGCCCAGCACCTCAGCTTGACTCTGTGAAGTGAGGCCAGGAAGCCCAGGGTTACACAGCTCAGCAGGTAGTGTCCTGAGCAAGGACCTTCCCCCAGGGTGCCCTGCCCTCCCATTTTGTGGGTCATTATTCCTCAAGATTACTTTGTCTCACTTCCAAGGGCAGCCCATAAACAGAATAAGTACAAAAATATGAGCAATGAACCCATGAGCTAGGAATTTGGGCTAAATTGTGATATGAATAAATAAATGAGGGCCTGGGAACACAGTAACTATGAGGTGGGAGCAGAGATGCCCTCTTCGATTGGACTGGGGAGGTTGAGGCAGCCTAAGGCTGACCAGAAGGAAGGGCCCAAGGCCATGTGGCTGGAGGCTAGAGGGGTTGACCTTCAGGGCCTCCCAGCCCAGTGCACCCAGTGCAGTGGACGGCATCAGCATCGGGGGTGGGCAGCCAGGGTGGTAAGAGTGAGGGGACCCCACGCGGAGCCAGAAGGAGGTTCCCTGGGGCAGAGGCCCCTAAAAGATGGTGGGGCTGATCCTGTGCTCTAGGGCTGGGCTCAGGAGGGGTGGGGCTGACAGGACCCCACCTCTTGTCCTCAGTCTGCATGAGTCACCCTGCCCAGCCTGAGGGCATCCAGCAGCCAGGAA
The DNA here is from genome assembly GCA_004026965.1 of Petromus typicus. Lineage (NCBI taxonomy): Eukaryota > Metazoa > Chordata > Mammalia > Rodentia > Petromuridae > Petromus > Petromus typicus. The sequence goes on from PVIR01019638.1 coordinate 2,128, forward strand.
TCTCTGCAGGATCTCTGCTGTCTTCACCATGAACCTGGAGCCACCCAGAGCTGAGATCCGCTCAGCCACCAGGGTGATAGGAGGACCTGTCACCCCCAGGAAGGGGCCACCCAAGTTCAAGCAGCGGCAAACCAGGCAGTTCAAGAGCAAGCCCCCCAAGAAAGGCATCCAAGGGTAAGAGGACCTGGGAGGAGGAGCCTCTGGAAGGGCAGAGCTGCCCCCCAAGCTGCACAGGAAGATGAGGTGGAAGCTGGGGTGGGGCTTTGCCACTTACCAAGCCAGGGCCAGGCGGTTCTGGAGGCTTGAGGCAGGGACAGCTGTCACCCACTCAGGTCCCACTGCCAAGGAGTTCTGGGAAGTGACCTCCTGCTCACCGTGGGGGTGTGTGTGCATCCTGTCTACCCTCACCTGTGTACACACAAGTTTGACACAGCTATGTGCATACCTAGAGGCCTGGCCTTGCTTTGCTGTTCCTAGAGGTGCAGAAAAGAGGCTTAAAAGCCCTGGCCCTATTAGGTCACAGTATGGAAGGGCGTAAGTCCCAGCTGGGGCAAGTCCCTCGTTATCACCTTTGCGAAGGGACCCAGGGCTCTCGCAACATGATGGAGGGCATCAAGGTATGAGCACCAACAAGAGGGAAAGACAGACCCCACACAAGACAGGAAGCTGAGAGTGGGGAGGGTCCAGGCTCACACTTGCTGGGTCCTTGGAGAACCCCGAGAATCCGCGTGCCTGCAGGACCTCACCCTCCTTCACCAGGCCTCGTACAGGTTCACCAGCTCTCAGCACTGGTGCGCTGGGGATCCAGCACACAAGCCTTCACGGGACACAAGCACCTACACCACCGCAAATACACTCACGCCATCCCCACTCTGCACAGTTCCACTTTGCTCTCCGACACACCTGCCCACCACAGGCGACTCTGGGCAGCTGCCCTGCCCTGTGTGTGTATGAGGGACACACAGGACAGCCCCTGCCAGCCCAGCAGCAGCAAGGCCGGGTCCTGACTGTGGGGCACCATCCTGACCATGCCTCTGTCTTTGCAGGTTTGGGGATGACATCCCTGGGATGGAAGGCCTAGGGACAGGTAAGAATCACAAGGAGCGGCCCCTGTGCCCCCAGCTTTCCCGCTTACTACTCAGGGTGTTGATTATTTCTCCCCAACATCAATCTTCTCTCCCACAAGTGAAGTTTACCCTCTCTGCAGAGTAGGGCCCAGTTAACATCCCCCCAACAACTGGTATGTCCTGGGGAGGGCCTGTGCTCAGGGTAGGTGCTCTTACTGAACAAATCAATGGTCTCCTCTTGGGCCGGGGTGGGGTGGCCTCAGGGCCATGGCCCCTCCTTGACCACTCCTGTCCTGCAGATATCACAGTCATCTGCCCTTGGGAGGCCTTCAACCACCTGGAGCTGCATGAGCTGGCCCAGTACGGCATCATCTAGCCACTCAGCTACCTGGCACCCGAGAGTCTCCAGCAGCCTGCCGTGAGCCCCATTTAGGGTTCCTGCCCACAGCCTCCAGCCCTGCTTACATCTGGGCTCCAGGGTGGGGTGACCTTAGGGCCTGGACACCACTGACTTGAAGCCACCATCTCCCTCAGGTCACCTTGCTCATCTTCTGGGCCCACCCACTCCAGTTTGCCAGTGGCCCAGTTCCTGGCTCTCCCCTTTGTGACTGGAATGCCACCGAGTATCCCCCACACCCGTACCCTGAACTTTCCTCCCAGCTGGGGGCACTAGGAAGGGACATGGTGGGTCTGGAGTCCTCAGTATATTGAGTGAGACAAGCTCCTGCCACTCATCGCACCAACCTTTCCAACATGGCCCACCCTTGATGTCCATGTTTCCAAATAAATCAGCACATCTCTACTTGTCTGAGGCATGTTGGAGAGGCGAACCTGACAGTGAAGATTGCTTTGGCCCAAACACATGGAGGGAGGTGCAGGGCGGGGGGCAGGGGGCAGGATGGGCTGGCCAGGTGGAAAGGGCACAAAAACCATCGACCACATACCCAGGTCACAGAGCCTCAGCAGCACAGGACACGGATCAGGCCACATCCCCACCTTCGCTCAGTGGCCACAGTCAGCAATGTGTGAAGTGGTTAAGGCTGTCCTCACTGGGAAGCGGAAATTAACCAAGGCCACATTCCCAGGGGTCGGAGCTCATCTCTCTACCTCCCAGGCAAAGAAACAGAGGCACAGAGGTCCAGGCAGGAGCCCACACCCCAGCCGAAAGTGTGTCCGCTGTGGGGCACTGGGGACCCCATTGCTGACACTGCACAGGAACAAGTTACCCAGACACAGCTGTGCGAGCTTTCCTGCTGGGCACGGGCCCAGGTGCTCCTGACCAGGGTGGCTGCGTCTCCCCACAGGAATGATCAGTGATTCTGGGAGGGGCCTCTGGGATTCAGCCTGTAGGACAATCACAAATGGCTGCCTTGAGCCTGGAGATGAAGTCAGAGCTGGGCTGGTCTCCAGGGTGGGGATCCTAGGTGGTTGGGACTCCTTCATCTCTAATATGGCCTAAGAATTCCTCATGTGGCCCCTGAGAGTGCTATTTTACCTAATACAGGGGTGGTGCCCTCCAGGGGCTAGTGTACCCTTCTCCCAGAAATCCCTCTGGCAGGAGAGGCATTGGCCTGACCCTCAAGCCTACCACTGGCTGGGAAGGGGAAGGTGGCCCCTGAGAGGCAAGGGGCTCCTACAGGTGAGGAAATGAGAGGGTGGGAGGTGGCAAGAGTAGGTCAGGTCCAGGGTCAGATGCAGGAATCCCCAAGTTGTGCTCTGACACAAGCCAGAAGGGAAGCAGTCATGGCCAGACACAGACTACAGTGACCTCTTTTTTTGTACCAGGGATTGAACTCAGGACCTCACACTTGTCTGGCAGGTCCTGTGCCACTGAGCTGCAGCCCTGGCCACCACAATGGCTTTTGCAAGGAGCAGGGGGAGACCTATGTGGGTCCTCAAGAAAGCCAGAGTGACATCAGGTGGCATGCAGAGTTGATTGTAGGGCTTGGGAACAATGGGTAGGATGTAGGTACAGGGTGGGGAGGGGGGAAGCCCAGGGTGGGGAGGGGGGAAACGGAGGCTTGAATTACTTGGTCTGTTCTATACACACACACCAGTCCAGCCAAGGGAATCCCAGAACCCTGCCTGTAACTGGCTTCTCCTCCCTTGGCGCTGCCCAGTAAGGAAAGTAGCCTAGGCAGCTCCACCCTTAGGGGGGACCAGGCCCCGGGTCCTCTGGTACCTTTGGGCAGCTAGGCCTCTCAGCAGCAGAGTGGCCAAGAGCAGCTCAGCGCCCTGGACCAGCACGATGGTGATGGCACAGCCACCCAGGGTCTGGATGTGCCCACGTAGCCACTGCTGCAGCCTAGGGATGCAGCCCCCCAGGTATACGACTTGCCCTGCTGCTGCCTGGTCCAGGTGTAGTACCCTGAAGCCGCACTGGGTGTTCTCTGAGGCTCCGTCTTCTTGAGGGTTGATGCAGCAAGAGGCAGGAAGACCACAGGCCTGTGCTCCTGGAGAACTGCAGTTGAAATACCTGCAGGACACATGAGGTTCAATCTGGAGGAGAGGACCAGTGTCTCACCCACTTACAGACATGCGTGGATACTCATACAAACATGTATACACCCATGCACACATGCACATTCATTCCCATGTGCATGTGCATGTGCATGTTCCTATGGCGTGTGCACAGAGATATACATACACATACAAGAACATAAACACACAGACATGCACGGGCTTCCCGTGTCCTTGTGCATGGCAGCCCTCTGCCTTTGCCGACAGGTAGACTGGGAAGTACGTGGTGAGATAGCTGAAGGGATACGAGGCTTTGATGAGGGGTGGGAAGACCTCACTCAGGAGGTGTGGTTGGTTGGAGCAGGCAGAGCTGTACTGGGAGAAGGTGGCAGAGCCCTGCCAGGTGCCTTTGCAGGGGGCTGAGGGTCACAGAGGGAAGAGGAGGTACTGAGCAGTTACAAAGCAAGGGGGCCGAGCAAAGGGGCTGGGGGAGCCCTAGATAGCTAAGAGGTGCTGCAGTCCTCACGGTCCTTCCAGACTGAGGGCCTCAGTTGCCCTTGGCCTTCTGTGGGCCTCTACTTGGTGCCTAGGACCTAGAGGGGAGGCAGCTCATTTTAGCAACCTTTGGGAATAAATGGCCAGGTACATAGTCTCCTCTAACTTCATCTCTTGTGGATAACTAGGCTTGAAGGCTTCAGGAAGGAAGCCTGCCTATTTATGTATTTATTCATTTGTGGAACAGGGTTTTGCTATGCAGTTCAGGCTGGCCTTGAACTCACTGTGTAGCCCAGGCTGGTCTCAAACTCAAAACAATCCTCCTTTCTCAGATTACAGGTGTGTGCCACCATATCTAGAAAGACACAGATTTTTTTGTCCTAGGTGTCAAAGAAGGACAAGCTGATCAGGTGTCTGTGCATGGGGAATAAATTCCCAAACATAAAGGGTATGCAGGGGGTCGGCTTAGTGCAAGGGCACTTGCCTAAAGAGTGTGAGGCCTTGGATTCCATCCCAAGCATCACAAAAAAAGAAAAAGAATATATTATGTCCCCAAATAGAGAATTTTTAATTATGCATATGAACATACATGCATACAAAACTGGAGTTATAACTCAGAATGACATTGTGAATTAACCTAAAAGTTATTTTCTTTTGACATTGAGATGTCCTAGCTGATGAAAAATGAAAGATTTGGTTGGTTTCTTTTTTGAAAACAGGTTCTCATTACATAGTTCCAGCTGGCCTTGAACTCATTACGTAATCTGGGCTGGCCTTGAACTCATGGTGAGCCTCCTGTCTCAGCCTCTCCATTGCTGGCATTATAAGCATGGTCCAGAACGCCTGGCAAGCAACATGACTTTCTAAGTTTGCTGGCTTGGCTTCTCCATTAACACCCCTGTGTCCCCGTGGGTAAGGCTGGAGGCAGGGCTTAGCCTGGGCTCAAGAGTTGCCATAAAGGTCTGGCCCAGGGGCTAAGCTGGCAGCCAAGGAGCGGAAGTGCTCCAGCACTTGGTGGGCAGTGTGAGCGTCTCTGTGTGTATCTATGCCTGTTTGTATGTGAATGTATTCCTAGAACAGTGTGCTTGAGTAAAGGGATGCCAAATGTGCATACACACGAAACTCACCAGTGAATATATACGCATCCATGCAAGTGTGAGGGCACCTATTAACATCTGCACACATGTGCATGCCGTGCATATTAGTGAATGTGTGGCTTCCTTGCCTGCCCCTTTTCCTCCTCACCCTGGGACTTACAGGTTCTGCTGCCAGTCCTGGTAGGACTCTGCCCCACAGCACTGCAGCCCCAGCTGGATCTGGTCCAGGAAGAAGTGCAGGTCTCGGTTGTCCTCATAGTGGGCGATGGCCACTTGCAAGATGTGCTCCAGGCCCTCCTGTAGGGGATTCCAGAGGGCCACCACCAGGGCCCCTGCCAGTGCCTCTAGCACCAAGAGGCTGAGGATGGCCCCACAGAAGCAGCGCAAGAGGCTGCTGCTCTCACAGAGGGCTCCCAGGCAGCCGGTCAGACTCACGACACTGACCACCAGACTGCCAAGCACCAGCCCGAGCATGGGACTAGGGGGCAGGGCTGTATCCAAACCACTTCCTAGAGACCCTTTGACAGTCAGGCCCCAGAGCCCTGCGGCCAGGGCCAGCAGGCCCAGCAGGGAAAAGAGGAAGTTGGAGAGAAAGATCAGACATTTGATGCAGCTGCTCCCCACAGGCCCCAACTTGTCTCTTTGTGGCGCTGGATCCAGGAGGCTTGGTGTGGCTGGACTGTCCATGGAGAGGGGCAGCTCCTGGCCTACAGCATTCTGCAGTGGGAAGGGAAATACAGACCTCACCTGGGATCCCTCATACCCTGTGCCAAGCAGGACAACCAGCAAGGAAGGCTCTCCAGCGGCAGCCAGAAGGTCTGGCTGAGGGTGAGCCTGCTGCCTGCACACGTGGGCCCAGCCTCCTTTAGAACAGGTTGATAACCACACCCTGCAAGGTCTGTGGCAAAAACAGGGAAGGCAATGCTCTCCTCCAACCTCCCTGCAGTGTAGAAAGGCCCAGTGTGGTCTTGCCTTTGTGTAGCACAGGAATGTGAAGGTGCAACACTTTCTCTGTGCCAGAAATGGGTCTCAAGAGTCAGTCTGCAAGGCCCCATGTGGGGCCATGTGCAGTTAGTTACAGAGGGCTCCTCACCCAGGCCGCAGGTGTGGCTACCTTCCCTCGGAAACCAGCCTGATGTACTAGGACCCACTTGGCCAGCTCCACTGGCCCAGATTCTATGAGAGCAGACACCATGGTGGGCCCTGCAGTGAAGATTGCAGGAAGTGACTGGAGGGGGCACCAGGAGACCAGGAAGGCTATCCTTTGGGAGGTGTGAGGAGGAGGGGTTAGGTAGGGGCAGTTCCACAGGCACCCAATTTTCTCAAAGTAAAGTGTCTTGTGGTGAAGAGTTCAGAAACTGGGGCAAATTTTGTGACAGGCCTCCCCTTTCCACTGTGCCAATGCTGCCCCTCCTGCAGGGGCTCTTGGACTCTGCACAGAGGCTCTTTCCTCCAGATTTCAAGCAGAGGTCAGGAAGGCTACTAATCAGCCCCTGCCCCAAATAGGTCACGAGGAACAGACAGGCCACCAAATCCACTTGGCCAGATGAAGACTGTCAGCACCACAGATACCCGTAGCCTTCACTCTCTCCTGCATCTTGAGCCAGTGTTACGCCCCTCAATCCACAGGAGACCCAGAGGCCAGCACTAGGGCACTGGGCTGGGGTGTGGCTAGGTGGTGGTAGGTTTGTGTGAGACCTGGGATTTGATCTGTCTTAGCAGCGTGTCCACTTTACCCACACCCCCTAATGGAAAGCCCTAGCCGGTGAGGCCACCCACCCTGACTCACCTTTGACATCAAGGGGCTCCGTTCCCCTTCCTCCATCTTCTTACTGGAAGAGAAGCCCCCAGCCCAGGGCTGGAACAAATGGCTGGTCCCTCTCTGGCTGGGGCTATCAGCTCCCTGCACTGCCCTGGGAGCTGCGCAGTTCAGGCTGGGGCAGCTGTAAGCGCTACTCACACCCAGAGTCACGGCAGGATCATGTGAGCAGTCACACTTCAGGGCTTAAGGCGGCCCCTGCTTGTGGAGACGCAGATGCTGTTTCTTGTTTGCCCCTCAGTTTTGGCTTTGGCTCTGGGACTTTCCTAAGCACTGTGCATGTGCTCCTTGGAAGGGCTGATGGTGCTTACTTCATAGCCATCTCCGTAGACCCCAGCTTGGGCCTCAGCCTTGCAGCTTAAGTGGTAGCTCCACCAGCACCTCAGAGACAGACCCACATCAGCTGGCTCACAGAAACAATCTCAAAATTCACCAGCAGCCAGAGTGCCAAGTCTTTGTCCCGGTTTCTTCACTGCAAGGATGAAACCTAGCAGCTACTTGTCAGGTCACACCTTTCCTGGTACCTAGACTTGGGGCTCTGCTACCTGCCTGTCTGAGCTTCTGAGAAGTTCACTGTGGTCACTTTGGGTGTTCAGTCTTAAAGACCCAGGCCACATGGCTGACATAAAGCGTTGGGCATCCACTTTCTGGCATTGGACAGACTCCCCTCCCCAGACCTCTTTGGTTGTGTACATGTGAGATGTGAATATATTTGTCAATGGACACATTTTCTGGGGTTGAGCACATGTATATAATGTAACTTCATAGACTTTACTTATATACTCCTAGTGCTAGGGAGCAAACCCAGAGCGTCACACAGCTAGGCAAGTGTACTACCACTGAACACTTCCCAGTGCTTTTTATTTTTTGAAACAAGGTGTCACTAAGTTGCCCAGGCTGGCCTTGAACTTTTGTTTCTCTTGCCTCAGCCTCCTGCTGCCCCGGGTATGCCTGCTGAGCTACAGGTGTGTGGCACAATGCCCAGCTTCCTTGTGATAATTTTTATGGCATTCCCTAGAAAACTGGTACTGCTAAAAAATTTAAAATAAAAATTTTTAGCCAGGCATGGTGGCTCATGCCTGTAATCCCAGCACTCAGGAGGCAGAGGCAGGAGGATTGTCAAGAGTTCGAGGCTGGCCTGGGTACATAGTGAGTTCAGGGCCAGCCTGAACTATAAAGTGAGACTCTGTCTCAAAAGACAAAAACAAAAATAAAAACACCCCAAAAAACTAAAATAAAAAATTTTAAAACTCACAGTAAGATAATAAAGACTCAAAGGTAAGGAAAGTATAATAGCATATGTTTTGTCATGCAAGAGCAAGACCAGGCTGAGAGATGTCCCAAAAGGAATAGAGCCCAGCCCTTGTATATCACGGGTGTTTGGCTATGAGAGGTGCAGAAAGATGGGAGGCCATTTTCTTCAAATGGGATGGCCTTTAAAGCGTGGTCAAAATTGTTCTTGTGAGAGCTGGGGACCACTGGACCTTCACTGTCACTCTTGTTTGCCCTTTGGACTGTTGTACTGGCTGCCCTGTCTTCCTCTACTCTGCTTTCCACTCAGCCTCAGATCCTTCCAAGCGGATCTCAGCTGTCTCTCCTTTTAGCCTCCAGAGCTTCCCTCCAGGTCTAGGACAGAGTGAAAGGCTTTCTGTATCAGATATGGCTGCTCCCGATACAGTACCCCAGCTGTATTCCAGGCTTACTTGCCACTTGTGTCTTGATTACTCAAGTGTGTCTCAGACCCCTGGACTTCATACAAAATGTTTCCTTCACCTTATACCACCCTTCTTTTAGATAGCTACACAGGTCACTTCATCTAGGACCCTGCTTCAACTTTCCCTCCTGAGTCTGTCTGTCTCTCTCTCTCTTTCTTTCTCCTCCTCCTCCTCTTTTTCTTTTTCTTCTCTCTCTTTCTCTTTTCTTTTTGATATTGGGGACTGAACTCAAGACCTGCACTTCCAGGCAGGCACGGAATCAATAAGCTACATCCTTAGCTCCTGAGAGGTCTTTGTTGATCATCACTTTTTTTTTTTTTTTTTGAGACAAGGTCTCACTTTATAGTTCAGACAGGCCCTGAACTCAATAGGTAGCTCAGGCTAACCCCAAACTCACAGCAATCCTCCTGCCTCTGCCTCCTGAGTGCTGGGATTATAGGCATGAACCACCACACCCAGCATTGTGGCCAGGCAGACGCCTGAACCACTGAGCTAAATCCCTGGCCCTTGACTATTACTTTTATTTGTATGTGCTAGGGATTTAATCCAAGGCCTTAAGCAAATTCTAGATCTCGGTCCTGACAATCTAGTTTTCACAGAGCTTCTGTTTAAAACAGCCCTCCGTGCTTTGGTTGCCTGCATGACACTTAGCATGAACTGCCACCACATCTTTGCGCGTTGATGATAAATTCTATGAAGCCAGAGGTCTGTCTCCTTTTTTCATTCTCGCCCTATCCGAGGGGTAGAGCTGTATCGGAATATTCGAGGGTGTCAAGACAGCAGCACCTTGAAAGATCCAGCTTCCTAGCATCAAGCAGATGGCGCTGAAACTGGTCCTAAAGCACGTGTATTATTCAAATACAGTTTGACCACGTTGGGAGGGTGTTTTCTCCAGAATCCACCAATTGTACTTAGGGTGAAATTTCGGATCTTGTCTCTTCTGAGGGTTTTTCAGCCAGGCATGGGGCTGCAGGGCCTCAAGCCGCACACACGGACTCCCACCTCCATCGAGGGGCGGGGCGGGGCGGGGCGAGTTGTGGGACCCGGCAGAGGCCGCGTGCGCATGCTCGTGGCCGTTTGTGGGGCCGTTGACTGGGCCGGAACCTGGTTTCAGGGTTGCACTACCGACGGACTGTGTTGGGTGCCGCACCGGAGGTCGGCTGTTGGAGGAGCCGGGCGGCGAAGCTGGAACGGCGGTGGAGGAGACGGCGGGAGGCTGGGGCTGAGGCCGAAGCCGTAGCTGTGAGGTCCGTGGGGCGACAGGCGGCAGCGGCGACCCGAGGCCCGAGTCCGGAAGCAGGAGCGGCCGCCATGGCCGAGAGCATCGTGAGTGCAGCGGACGGGTGGGAGCGAAACGCCGGGATGAGGCAGCAGATTTGCCGGCGTCCTGGGCGGGCCGCGCGCGATGTCCCCAGCGCCGGCCGCCGCCTCCGCGCTCTGCCTCGGTTTGTGGAGGTCCCGGTCCGGGCCGCGAGAGGAGGGCAGGTGGAGGAGCCCTTGCCTGCTCACCCGCCGTGCCTGGCCTCCCCTGAGGCCCAGAGTCGGTGGCGTCCGTCTGTCCTTTGGGCCCTTTCCTGCCTCCTCCCCCATCCCGGCAGGGCCTTGTCCTGAGTCACTCCGGGAGAGTCATGGAGGTGCGGGGCAGCTTTGGGGAGTACCCTGTACCTCCGAGGAAACGGCCGGTACGTGGTGAGGGAAAAACATCTGCCTGGCGGGGTTGGCTCTTTGGTGCGGGCAAAACTTCCTGTTTCGAAGTAAGTAGTATGATCACCAAGGTTAATGTCACTTTTACCTGACACTAAAATGTCACACACTTCTCATCCCTCTCACAGTGGAAACCATCAGGAAAAAAGTCGAAGAGAATCATTTGTGGAGTTTTTCCTCTAAAGTCAGTGTGGCTGGAGGAATAACTAGGAGGCTGGTTAACAGAAGGAAGCCTTAAGGAATGTGAGATTTCTTGAGCAGCAGAGCAGTAAGAGGTGGGAAGTGCCAGGGCAGGTCTCCGAAGTTGTGCCAGGGTCCTGGAGTGCTTTGGTGGATAGGGTTTCCAGGGAAAATTCAGATCTTTTGTTTAAGGCTATTTGCTGAGGTCTTCCCCCTTCTTCCGCAGAGCTGTTTCAGGGGTTCTTCCATCTCTGTTTCCCAGCCTGGGAGTGGAATAAATACATTCTCAAGAGAAACCTCAATAGTTGACTTCTGTTAAAAATAAAGGTCACTAGTCTGACATGGCACACATGTAATAATAGTGCTCACACTGGCGGTTAGATTGCTGTGTGTTCAAGGCCATCTTGGATTACCCTCGGAGACCCTATCTGGGAAAGAAAGAGAGAGGGAGAGGGGGGGAAAAGAAAGAAAGCTCACTGACATTAAGATTTTGGCCTAGAAATAGATAAGGAATCAGCTAAGTGTGGTGGTGTATGCCTGTAATGCTAGCATTCAGGGAAGTTGAGGCTGAAGGATCACTGGGAGTTCCAGGCCAGCCTGGACTACATGTGGAAACTTCCTCAAGCAAAACAAAACACACTTCCTGTTTTAGTAAATTTTATTGAGTTAAAGCAGCCTTACACAAGTGAGCCCTTTTTTTTGAGAGAGAGTCTCACTTTGTAGTTCATACTGGCCCAGATCTCACTATGCAGCCCAAGCAAGCCTCAAACTCAGCAGTCCTCCTGCCTCTGCCTGGAGGGCTAGGATTACAAGTGTGAGCCACCACGCCCAGCACTGTGGTATGTGGTACTGATTGCTGGTGGGTGTGAGTCACCACGTCCAGCGTTGTTGTATTTGGTTACCGGGGATCAACTCAGGACCTTGCGCTTGTAAGGCAGGCAGGCACCGGAATCACTGAGTTAAATCCCCATCCTGAGTGAGCCCTTCTTCACAGGGCCATTTCTTTTTGAGACAGGGTCTCACTTTTGTAGTTCAGGCCACCTTTGAGCTCAGCCTTGAACTCACAGCAATCCTCCTGCCTCTGCTTCCCAGTACGCCTCTGCCTCCCAGATGCTGGGATGACAGATGTGAGCCACTGGGCCCTGTGGTATGTGGTTCTGATTGCTGGTGGGTGTGAGTCTCCACACCCAGTATTGTTGTATGTGGTTACTGGGGATCAAACCTGGGCCCTTGTAAGTGCAGGGTAGGTGCCAGAACCACTGAGCTAAATCCTGGGCCCCACAGGGCCATTTCTTAATATCATGCCTAGAGTTGGTTTCCCTGGACAGCATTGAGTCTCAGTCCAGTTTCTCAGGTTGGGAGAGATTAAAACAGACCTTCTGAAATTTATTGTCAGAAGAAAAATTAAAAATAAACTTGAATTATCTTAAAAAGTTTTTTGGGATCTTGTTTAGGGCTCATGCTTCAAGTCCCAGTTACTTGAGAGGCCTTGAGGCAAGAGAATCATAAGTTTGAGGGCAGCCTGGGTGATTTATTTATTTATTTATTCATTTATTCATTTATTTATTGAGACAGTCTTGCTATGTAATTTAAGCTGGCCTTGAATTTACTGTATTGCTCCAGCTATCCATGAACTTGCAGTGAACCTCCTGCCTCAGTCTCTTGAGTGCTGGGATTATAGAGGTATGCCACCTGGCCCGGCTAGCCTGGGTGACTTAGTGAGACTGTTTCAAAATATAAAAGGTCTGGGAGTGTATTCAGTGATAGAAGGCTTGGCCCTAGACCCTGGGTTCAATCCTGAGTACAAGTTTAAAAAAGAAAAAGAAAACTTAGGGAGGAATAATGATTTGTATCTTGCCAGTTTTTCCATTCTAGAACATGTCTCGAAAGTTCTCTGCTTTTATTTTCTTTTTCTTTGAGGCATGATCTTTCTATAATGCCAGGGCTGGCATGGAACTCCTTGGCTCAAGCATTCTTCCTGCTTCATCCTTCCAGGTAGCTGGGACCACAGTCATGTGTTAGTGTGTCAGACTCAATTTTCTCCCTCCCTGTCCTCCCCCAACTCCTTCCCTTCTTCCCTCACTTTATTTGTTTTAGTTCTGGGAATTGAAGCAGGGCCTTCTCACTGAGCTATAGTCTTTCTTTCTTTCTTTTTTTTTTTTTTCAGTTTGTTGAGATAGGATCTCACTTCGTAATTCAGACTGGCCCTGAACTCACGGTAGCCCAGGCTGGCCTTGAACTCACAGCAATCCTGCCTCTGCCTCCCGATGAGCTATATTCTTAGCCCTTTTAATTTTTAGATAGGTTTTTGCTACATTGCTAAGTTGTCCAGGCTGGACTTGAACTTGCCATGCTCTTGCATTAGCCTTCGAGACCACTGGGATTAAAATGCCACCATTCTTGGTTCTAATTTTCTTTTTTTTTTCTTTTAGGTTTTTTTTTTTTTGAGACAGGGTCTCGCTTTGTGGTTTAGGCTGGCCCTCAGCTCAGCCTCAAACTCACATCACAATCCTCCTGCCTCTGCCTCCCGAGTGCTGGGATTATAGGCGTGAGCCACCACGCCCGGCACTGTGGTATGTGGTACTGGTTGCTGCTGGGTGTGGGTCTCCACACCCAGTATTGTCATGTGGTTACCGGGGAATCGAACCCGGGCCCTTGCGCTTGCAAGACAGGCGCCGGAACCACTGAGCTAACTCCCCGGCCCCCTAATTTTCTTATAAATAGGAAACCTAAGTTACCAAAGGCTATGAGTTCATATGGACAGGTCTTGTCTCTAGTGGTACATTTTACTTTGTATCCTATACTAAAACCCAAGCTGAGGGCCGGGGATTTAGCTCAGTGGTTCTGGCATCTGCCTGGCAAGCACAAGGTCCCTAGTTTGATCCCTGGTAACCACATAACAATGCTGGGCATGATGACTCACACCCACCAGCAATCAGTACTACACATCATAATACTGGGTGTGGTGGCTTTCACTTGTAATCTCAGCACTTGGGAGGCAGAGGCAGGAGGTTTGCTTTGAGTTCGAGGCCTGCCTGGGTTACATAGTGGGTTCAGGGCCAGCTTGAACTACAAAGCTGAGACCCTGTCTCAAAAAAAAAGCCAAGCTGAAACTTTCCTTAGTACAAGTTATATTCATTTCTTGTTAAATCCTTTCTCTTGTGTACTGCGGGAGAGGGTACGTTGTGCCTTAGGACTCTGTAGTTGACCTGATTCTGGAGCAGAGGTGACAGGCTCCCATTCTTCTGTGATCAGTGAGAACCACATTTGCAGAGTTGTTCACTTTTTAACATGTTTTAGTTTTGGGGACATTTAAAAACAAAATAAGTGAAAGTATACCTAGTGTTGTGTATTATGAAAACATTTTTTTCTGTGTTGACTCCATAACAAAGAGCACTTGAAATCAGAAGTCAAAAGAATTCATTTGTATTTCCATTTAACATAGATGAATGAGCAAAGTAAGAAAATAAATGTGTGGTTAGAAAGCACAAAGTTATACACGATCACATTCTTTAAAAATTGGAGAATTTTGGGGCCGGGGATTTAGCTCAGTCGTTCCGGCACCTGCCTTGCAAGTTCAAGAGCCGGTTTGATTCTGAGAACCACATACAGCAACACTTGGTGTGGGGACTCACACCCACGAGCAACCAGTACCACCTGCCACAATGCTGGGCATGGTGGCTCATGCCAATCCCAGCACTTGGAGGCAGAGGCAAGAGGATTGCTCTAAGTTTAAGGCTTAGCTCAGGGCCAGCCTGAACTATAAACCAAGACCCTGTCTCAAAAAAAAAAAAAAAAAAAAGAATTGGGGTATTTTGGCTAGTGGGGCACATGCTTATAATTCCAGCCCTTGGAAGGAGGAGGCAGGAAGATCACTGAGTTGGAAGCCAGGTGGGGCTACAAAGGTACATCAAGGATAATCTGAATTAGACAGAGATCTGTCTCGAACAAAATAAAACACTCCTTTCAATTTTGAAAGCTGAGAGCAAAAGAGCCAAGTGATAGTTATTAGAAAATGAGAGTCACGTAATTTTAGGGAAATGTAGGCTATTAAAAAAAGTAGACAAGGTTCAGTAGACATAATGCCACCCTGGTGTTTTGTGGTGTAGCAGTGGAAACTAATCTTTCTTTTTGTAGTACATGAATGTGACATCTGTACTGAGGTATATCATTACCCTTTTTTTGAGATAGGATCTGGGTAAATAGCCTGGATTTGGATCACCTGGGAGTCCTCTTGCCTCAGGTTCTCAGAATGGGGAACTTTTGCGTACATGCCCCTATACTCACCAGAAATCTTTTTTTTTTCCTTTTTTTGAGACGGAGTCTTGCTTTGTAGCTCAGGCTGACCCTGAACTCACTATGTAGCCCAGGCCAGCCTCGAACTCACAGCAATCCTCCTGCCTCTGCCTCCTGAGTGCTAGGATTACAGGTGTGAGCCACTACGCCTGGCACTGTGGTAAGTGCTACTGACTGCTGGTGGGCGTGAATCACCATGCCCGGCATTGTTGTATGTGGTTACCGGGAATCAAAACTGGCCCTTGCACTTGCAAGACCGGCCTGGAACCACTGAGCTAAATCCTCAGCCCCAACCCCAGAAATCTTTTTTTTTTGTTGTTGTTTGTTTATTTTTTGAGACAGGGTCTTGCTTTGTAGTTCAGGCTGGCCCTGAGCTCAGCCTCAAACTCACATCACAGCAATCCTCCTGCCTCTGCCTCCTGGGTGCTGGGATTACAGGCGTGAGCCACCACGCCTGGCTCTATGGTATGTGAGTCTCCATGCCCAGTGTTGTATGTGGTTACCAAACCTGGGTCCTTGCACTTGCAAGACAGGCGCCAGAACCACTGAACGAAATCCCCGGCCCCCAGAAATCTTTTTAAAAACAATGTCTTCAGACATTTTTCCATCTCACAGTGTCAAGCACAACACACTTAACATTAACTGC
Organism: Petromus typicus; assembly: GCA_004026965.1. Classification (NCBI taxonomy): domain Eukaryota; kingdom Metazoa; phylum Chordata; class Mammalia; order Rodentia; family Petromuridae; genus Petromus; species Petromus typicus. The sequence continues at coordinate 17,607 of PVIR01019638.1, forward strand.
AGAAGGAGAATCTGCAACATAAGCATTTTCTGGCATAATCCTGCATGTCTTCCCTCCCAATTTTCAGGTGTTTGGGTAGCAGCTACTTGGTTTCAAGCAGAGTGGGTGGGGGTGGTGCTAGTTAATAGTCCTTGACTGTAGCAGGGTTGGCATTATGGCTGTTATAGTAGCACACCCTCAGAAAGGCTCCAGCAATATAAAAATCAGGCCTAGAAAGTGGCCTGCCAATCTGCCATTAGTCTTGTAGGCCTGCCAAGAAAAGAATATTTTAATGTCTTATCTTTTTTTTTTTTTGGTAGCGGAGATTGAATTTATGACCTTGTGCTTGCTAGACAGGTGCCAAAACCACTGAGCTAAATCCCTGTCCTGTAAGAAAAAAATTTTAAGACTTCAGTGAAGATTCCATGATAGGGCCCAGGATTTAGCTCGGTGGCACTGGGTCTGCTTGGCAAGTGCAGAGTCAAAGCAAGATTCCGTGACATGAAAGGCTTTTTTAATCTCTCTATTAAAAGTAAATAACAAATTAGAAGGTTTCTGTAAGTTTAATTACAATGTCTGTGTATAGATCGTGGCACAAAATGAGGTATTATTTTGGCCTTTGGAGACAAAGTCTCTCTTAAACCTAGGCTGGCCTCAGACTCACAGTGATGTTCCTCCCTTAACCTCCTGCCTGGCTTGAGATCTTTTTGTAAAGAACTAAGTCAGTTTTATTCATAGTGGGGTTTTCTGTAAGTTTTTTTGGGGGGATAATATTTCTGATATATCCTTTATAAAAACAACTAGTCATCAGTTTTATTTTTCTACATGTAACAGGGTTTTGAGTTAGGACAGCTGTGCTTTGAAACTTGGCCCTTATTTCTTCAACTGGGTACTGAAGGGGAAGGTGAGGTTTGGCTTCTGGTTACCATGAACCCCTGATGCCAAGCGCCGTGGATGGGAGCCTTAATAGTAGGTCAGGACTGTGCTAGGCTCTGTGGTAACATCTTTTTTCCTTTACAACAGATAATTCGTGTCCAGTCACCAGATGGGGTGAAGCGGATTACAGCAACGAAGAGAGAAACGGCTGCAACATTTTTGAAAAAGGTAACTTTTGGGGGTCTTGTTCCTTCCTAGTATTGTTCCCATCTGTGTCTTTTCTCTTGCTACCCCCTCCATACTGGGAATTGAACTCAGGACCTTGAGCTTGCCAGGCAGGAGCAGCACCACTGAGCTACACCCCTGGCTACCAGGATGTCTCTTGGAGAGCTTTTCTTTGTATGGTCCAGTTGAATTATTACTGGGTTATGTGTTTATCATAGCTGATTACAGCTTAAAATTATAGCACCAAGAGCCAAGGGTGGTTGTCAAGTTGTTTTGCAGGTGTAATATTTGTGAGTAAATTTTGCAGAGATCATAGCTGGGCATGGTGACATATCTGTAATCCCAGCAGTGTGGCAAGAGGCAAGAGTAATGAACCTTCACGTTCAGCTGGATAATTAACAGTTTGGCAGACCAGCCCTGTTGTAAAAATTTTAAAAAGTAGGGCTAGAGATGTAGTTCATTGTAAGGCTCTGGGTTTAATCCCTAGTACTGTACCAGGAAAAAAAAATTGAAGAAAACTTCAGTAGATTGATCTCACTTATTGATTGCTTGATTGGGTACCGGAGATCAAACTCTGAACTTTGCATTTGCCAGACAGGCGTGGCACCACTGAGCTAAATCTTGGGTCTGGCACTATATTTTAAAGAAACGAGGGCCGGAGATTTAGCTTGGTGCTGTGCCTGCCTCACAAATGCAGTTCCAAATTTGATCTGTAGTACTGCAAAAAAGGAAAAGAAAACCACATACACGCAATCTGTGTGGGCACAGAGAATGATGTGAAGAAGCACAGGCTAGACTTTGAATGGACAACCCTGGACTAGAGGCCTAAAGAGGGGAGAGTGGCTTTTAAACTGCATTTCACAGGTCAGCAAACTATGTCTATGGGCTAATCTCTTGGGTTTTTTTTTTTTTCAAGTTTTTTGAGACAGGGTCTTGCTATGTAGTTCAGACTGGTCCTGAACTCACTGTGTAGTCCATGCGAGCCTCGAACTCACAGCAATGCTCCTGCCTCTGCCTCCAGAGTGCTGGGATTACCTACCACACCCAGCACTGTGATATATATGGGTTTTTTTTTTTTTTTTTTAGGTTTTTGGAGACAGGGTCTTGCTTTGTGGTTCAGGCTGGCCCTGAGCTCAGCCTCCAACTCACATCACAGCAATCCTCCTGCCTCTGCCTCCCGAGTGCTGGGATTACAGGCGTGAGCCACCATGCCCAGCACTGTGGTATGTGGTATGTGGTACTGGTTGCTGCTGGGTGTGGGTCTCCACACCCAGTATTGTTATGTGGTTACCAGGGAATTGAACCCGGGTCCTTGCGCTTGCGAGACAGGCGCCGGAACCACTGAGCTAACTCCCCGGCCCGATATATATGTTTTTTTTGAGCCAGGGTCTCTCACTTTGTAGTTCAGGCTGGCCCTGAGCTCACCCTCAAACTCACATCACAGCAATCCTCCTGCCTCTGACTCTCGAGAACTGGATAACAGGCGTGAGCCACCATGCCGGGCATTGTGGTATGTGGTACTGGTTGCTGCTGGGCATGAGTCTCCGCACCCAGTATTGTATGTGGTTACTGGGGATTGAACCCAGGCCCTTGTACTTGGAAGACAGGCGCTGGAACCACTGAGCTAAATCCCTGGCCCAGCACTGTGATAGATGGTACTAATTGCTGGTGGTTTTGAGTTACCATGCCAGCATTGTTATATGTAGTTACCAGGGATCGAATGCTGGACCTTGTGCTTGCAAGGCAGGCACTAGAATCACTGAGCTAAATCCCTTGCCTGAGCCTGTAGAGGTTTGCTACAGATCTCACTAAGCCTGTAATCTATAGGTGAAGCCACAGTTTATCTTGGAAATTTGGTTTCTAAAAGACATTTGCTGGGGCTGAGGATTTAGCTCAGTGGTTCCGGTGCCTGTCTTGCAAACGCAAGCACCCCGGTTCAATCCCCGGTAACCACATACCATTCTGGGCATGGAGACTCACACCCAGCGCAACCAGTACCACACACCACAGTGCCGGTCGTGGTGGCGCATGCCTGTAATCCCAGCACTAGGGGGGCAGAGGCAGGAGGATTGCTGTGATGTGAGTTTGAGGCTGAGCTCAGAGCCAGCCTGAACCACAAAGCGAGACCCTGTCTCAAAAGACCTAAAAAAAAAAAAAAAAAAAATTAAAAGACATTTGCTATTGCTATCATGATTCCAGTCCCAGTGTTTATGGGACAATATTCATAAGACTAAGGAAATCTGGAGCAGTGGTATGTACCTATACTCCCAAGCTGTTTAAGAGGCTGAGGTAGGAAGGTCCTTTGAGCTTACCACAAAGACCAGTCTAGCAAGAGAGTGAGGCCCTACTTAAAAGAATAAATAAAACAGAAACTTGTTAATCATTTTTGTTAACTAAGTTTTTCTTAAAATACTTTTTCACAGTGGGAAAAAAAAACACCAGGAAAAGAAAATAGGGAGACCACCACCCCCCTCGCTTCTCCCCTCCTCCTGTGTGCCACCATGCCTGACAGATAATTTCTGAGTCTTTAACATAATTTTTTTGGAGGGTGGTATCAAGGATAGAACCCAGGACTTCATGCATGTTACACATATGCTATACCACTGAACTACACCCCCAGCTCTTTAAGATACATTTTTTTTTTGCTGTACTGGAATCAAACCTAGGAGTGTGTGTTGTCAACTGAGCTACATTCCCCATCCTTTAAAAATTTTTTCTTTTTTTTTTTTAAGATTTTTTTTTTTTTTTTTTGGTTTTTTGAGACAGGGTCTCTCTTTGTGGTTCAGGCTGGCCCTGAGCTCAGCCTCAAACTCACATCACAGCAATCCTACTGCCTCTGCCTCCTGAGTGCTGGGATTACAGGCGTGAGCCACCTTGCCCGGCACTGTGGCATGTGGTACTGATTGCTGCTGGGCGTGAGTCTCCACACCCAGTATAGGTATGTGGTAACCAGGGATCGAACCCGGGTCCTTGCGCTTGCAAGACAGGCGCCGGACCCACTGAGCTAACTCCCTGGCCCAAAATTTTTTCTTTTTTATGATAAGGTCTTATGTTACTAGTTGCCCTGGCTGGGGCCAAACTTGGAATCCTGCCTTAGTTTTCCAGAACACTGGAATCACAGGTGTGCGCTCCCCTGTCTGGCTTCAACTTAACTTGTGGTTGTGATTGTTTCTTCAAACTTTTTTTTTTTTTAGTTTATTTAGCCAGCGTCTTGCTGTGTACTCCAGACTGGCTTTGAATTCACTGTATAGCCCAAGGTAGCCTTAAACTCATGGTGATCCTTGTGTCTCAGGCTCGTAAGCACCAGGATTACAGGTTTGTGCCAACATTCCCTGCCCTTTCTTCAGACTCTTAAATGTGTCTGCAGTTCAGTTGTTTACACAAGACCTTTGCTTTGGTGTACTTTTCTTATTTGAATGGACATTTGTGAGCAGTACAGATTTTGTCAAAAGAGTACAAGATAGTGAGGAATTTGGTGAATGAGGAACAGTTTCTGGGCTACAACAGCATTTTTCTGCAGTGTTTGATAGCATGTCATACATAGTGTTAACCATGTATTCCTTTAAATTTTTGTTTGGGGATTTTTTGTAGGTCGCAAAGGAGTTTGGGTTCCAAAACAATGGCTTTTCAGTGTACATCAATAGAAACAAGACTGGAGAAATAACAGCATCATCTAGCAAATCCCTCCACTTGCTGAAAATCAAGTAAGTGCCACTCAGTGCCACTTGGGAAGGCCCCAGGAATTGGAGGACCATAGCCCCCAACCCACGTGAGGTTCCCAGGTTCATTGTATTTTCTCCTAACTGCACTAATGAGGTTCTTGTAAACCCCACTATCAGTTGATTGTGGTGCTTGGTAGATGTGCCCATCATAGGGCGTCTGAAGTCACCGTTGAGCAGGTTTGATTGAATAGCAGAATTCTGGAATGTGTCTCACTGTGGGGACGGTTGTGGACCTGGGATTGTGTCTGTAAGGGGGTCAGCTGCTATATTAGTCAAATGTCCCGTTGGAGAGGTGAAACCCTGTGGGTGTGGTTTAAAGGAAAAGTTTCAGAGTGCCCAGTCCATAGTTGGCTTGCTCCAGGACAAATGGCATGGGAGAATAAGACTCCGTAGCCCATGGCAGCTGGAAGCAGAAAGAGGCCAAGGGCAAGAACACAGCCTTCCAGGGCCGGGGATATAGCTCAGTGGTTCCGGCGCCTGTCTTGCAAGCGCAAGGACCCGGGTTTGATCCCTGGTTACCACATACCTATACTGGGCGTGGAAACTCACGCCCAGCAGCAGTCAGTACCACATACCACAGTGCCGGTGGTGGCTCACACCTGTAATCCCAGCACTCGGGAGGCAGAGGCAGGAGGATTGCTGTGATGTGAGTTGGAGGCTGAGCTCAGGGCCAGCCTGAACCACAAAGCGAGACCCTGTCTCAAAAAAAAAACCTTTAAAAAAAAAAAAAGAACACAGCCTTCCACACTATGCCCCAGGGAGCTGCCTGCAGCCAGGCTCAGCCCCTGAATGGCAGTTTCCACCCTGAGCCCATCAGAGGATGAAACTACTGCTGAGCATGGTGCTCTCGTGATTTGATCTCCTTCCAAAAGCCCACCTCTGAACACAGGCAATGGGGAGTATGACTGAGACCAGAGCAGATGCACCCTGAGCTCCTGTTCTGGAGGGAAAGACCTTGATTGCTCCCTGGGTGAGGGCTTCCAAGCCTCATCAGCCCTGCTTGGTAGGAGGGAGAGCTTTAGGGTAGTGGCCCATTGTTATTCCTTTGACTGTTACTTGGGTTAATGAGGCTGCCAGCTTGCGGATATCTTTTTGTTTGTTTGATTGTTTGTTTTTTGAGACAGAGACTCACTTTACAGTTCAAGCTGGCCCTAAACCCTCTATGTAGCCTTAAACTGAGCAGTCCTGCCTCTGCCTCCTAAATGCTAGGATTATAGGCATGAGCCTCCATGCCCGGCTACAGAGACCTATTGCCCTTCTGCCTATACTTATAATGCATTACTGGGTTACAGCCATGTCGCCCTTCCAGGTCTGTTGTGTGCTGCAAGGACAGAGTTGAGTGTTTGTACTAGACTATGTGACCCAAAGAGCTGAAATTTAAAGATAGTTGATCTTTGACCCTTAACAGGACTGGTTTGCTGACTCTGATCTGTCTGGGCACTGCTTACACACCAGCAAGCAAAGCCCGTGACTGCCCACATGTACTTAGTTGTAGATGTCAGCTGCCCCTGAGGGAGTAGGCCAGGCTGGAGTGCAGCTGGCTCTACGCCTTGTTATCAGTAAGAAGAGTGCTGCTCTGGCATTTGGGTCACTTTCATCTCACATGTTAGGATACTTAGGGAAAAATTTCATAATTACAACATTTGTTTATTCTACAGAGATGCCTTTCATTTTGACCATTTCAAGAGTACCTGAGGTCATCTTTCCTTTGAACTTATGGAGGCAACTTGAGATTCACTCAGGAATTTTAAATAGGTTAGAGGTTATACTTACTAGTGTGAGTTGAGGACATTACCTTGCCTCCTTACCCTTCTTGTCTGTGAAGAACAATGCTTCCTTCAGGCAGATGAGCAAGGGAAACCATGGCTATGATTGATTGATGAACTGATTTTTTTTTTTTTTTCAGTTTTTTGAGAGAGGGTCTTGCTTTGTAGGCTGGTCCCACCACACTCAGCCTCAGACTCAGCAATCCTCCTGCCTATGCCTCACAAGTGCTGGGATTACAGGCATGAACCACCATACCCAGCGTGGTGTGGTACTAATTATGGTGTGTGGTACTAATTGCTGGTGGGTGTGAGTTACCATGCCCAGTGTTGTATGTGGTTACTGGGGTTAAGGAATTGAACCTGGGACCTTGTGCTTACAAGGTAGGGGCCAGAACCAGTGGGCTACATCCCTGGCCTGAATTCGAGTTTTTTGAAATAGTTGTACTATGTAGTTATGTCTAGCTTTGAATTTACTATGTAGCCCAGGCTGGCCTTGACTGCCTCAGGGTCTGAGTGCCAAGATTAGGGGTGTGTGCACATTTAAAAATTTTATTTAATTTTAATTTTTTTGTGTGTTCCATTGTAATTCACTTTATTTTTTATTTTTTTAAATATTTGTTTATGTATTTTTGAGACAGGGTCTCACTTTGTAGTTCAGACTGGCCCTGAACTCACTATATAGCTCAGGCCAGCCTCGAACTCACAGCAATCCTCCTGCCTCAGCCTCCTTAGTGCTGGGATTATAGGCATAAGCCGCCAGGCCTGGCATTGTGCTTTGTGGTTACTGCGGTTTGAACTCAGGACCTTGTGCTTGCAAGGCAGATGCCGGAACCACTGAGCTAAATCCCTGGCCCCAATTTTTATTTTAATTAAAAAAATATTTTTTAAAATTGATTTTATTGGGCTAGGGATTTAGCTCAATGGTTCCGGGAACTGTCTTGCCTGCGCAAGGGCCAGGGTTTGATGCTAGTAACCACATACAACAGTGCTGGGTGAAGAGACACACCCACTGGCAATCTGTAACCAAGTACCACAGTGCCGGGTGTGGTAGCTGTAATCCCAGCACTCGGGAGGCAGAGACAGGAGGATTGGTATGAGTTTGAGGCCGAGCTCAGGGTCAGCCTGAACTACAAAGCGAGACCCTGTCTCAAAAAAAAAAAAAGAACAAAAAATTGATATTATGGTACATTTTATATACACATTGTGATCTCAGACAACATTGAGAATTTGTACCAGTACCTGACATGACTTCTGATTTTTTCCCATTCCCCTGCTCCTTCAACTTCCCATCCCCTATATACATAAGTTCCCTGCACCAGACTGTGTTTGAGGCTGGCGTTGAACTCTGTGGAGTGCAGACTTGCTTGACCTAGCATCAGCCTGCTTGTTCAGCCTCCCGGATGTTGGGGTTACAGGTGTGTACCGCCATGACTGGTATAGCTGTTTTTTTAGAAACTGTTCTGAGCTGGCTGTGGGGTGTACTCCTGTAACTCCGTTCTGAGACAGGATCGCAAGAGTTCAAGCCCATACAGCAAAAAAAAAAGAGGGAGATCCGTGTGACTTGTGGGAGTTACTGTTTGGCGTGTCTGCTGTGGGTCAGTGGTGTTCCTGGTTCCACCTGATGTGAGCTGTGCTTCCTGTCGCTACAGATTCGAAGTTAAGCTGTGCACAGCTTCTGAACAGTGCTTGTCACCTTCCAAGTTTCTTGATTGCTCTACCATTTCAGAGATTACATTTTCCACTTTTAAGTACTCATTTGACTCTGTTTTTCCTTCTGGTGCTAGAGACTGAGCCCAGGGCCGTACATGCTCAGCACATGTTCAGCCACTGAGCTCCACTCCCAGCCCAGAATTGTACATAGTCATGAGATGTGTGGCCTTGGCATGTGTTGTGTATACCCTGTGTGATATTCAGATCAGGATAAATATCTGCCTCCTCAAACACGCCCCCTTCCTTTTTTTTTTTTTTTTTGGTACACAGGATCAAAAACTCAGGACCTTGTGCTTATAAGGCAGTCACCAGAACCACTGAGCTAAATCCCGGGTAGCACAAACAAGCCTTCTCTGAGTTTTTGGATACACACCATGGATCATGGTTACTTGTGGCCATTTGGACAGTAGCACACAGGATTTCATGCTCCCGACTAACTTGGTACCACTGACTGGTCTTTTCCCATCTTTTCTCTTTGCTGTAGCTCCCACTGTCTGGTAACTGTCTAGTAACTACTGTCTGTCTACTCTCAACTTCTTATGAGATCCACTTAGAATGTGAAACTCTTGGGGCCGGGAATATAGCTCAGTGGTTCTGATGCCTGTCTTGTAAGCGCAAGGACCCGGGTTCAATCCCTGGTAGCCACATAACAGTACTGGGGGTGGAGACTCACCCCAGCAGCAATCAATACCACATACCACAGTGCTGGGCGTGGTGGCTCACGCCTGTAATCCCAGCACTCGGGAGGCAGAGGCAGGAGGATTGCTGTGATGTGAGTTGGAGGCTGAGCTCAGGGCCAGCCTGAACCACAAAGCGAGACCCTGTCTCAAAAAAAAAAAAAAAAGAAAATGTGAAACTCTTTAGACCTGTGTGCATGACCAGAATTAATCTAGGTGCTCACAGTCCCTGCCTGGCTTGGAGGCTGTCAGTTGGTAACCTGTCTTATCTCACCTCTGCAGGTGTCCATCTCCATTTTTTCCCATTATTAGTCTTTTTCCTCCCACCTCTTTTTATTTTAAAACTGCATTGAGGTGTTGCCTGTGTGCACCATCACAAGCAGGTCAGGAAGTGGTCCAGCTGTCTGTTTCCAGACACTGGAGATTGAACCAGGGAGTACTAAACTGTTCCCAGCCCCTCTTTTTTTTGAGATGGGGGTCTCGCTTTATAGTTCAGTCTGCCCCTGAGCTCAGCCTTGAACTCACAGCAATTCTCCTGCCTCTGCCTCCCAAATGCTGGGATTACAGGTGTGAGCCACCACGCCCCGCATTGTCTATGGTTACCAGATTGAACCGGGGCCTTGCACTTGCAAGCCAGTCACCAGCACCACTGAGCTAAATCTCCAGCCCCTAGCCCTTCTTATTTAGAGACAGATTCAGTAGAAGTTTCCCAGGCTGGGCCTAAGCTTGCGATTTTTCTTATGAGAAGCTGAGAGACAGATGTGTGTCCAATCTGCCTGATCTTGCTTTAAAAACAAAACAAAATGCTCTTCAGCTTCCCCTTCTGTCCCTTTTCGTTTCTCCATCTGCCTTTGTCTGCTTGTCTGCCTCTCACTTCCTGTGTCCTTTCTTTCCCCTCCCTTTGCACTTCTGAGTATTGAGCCAAGGGCCTTCACATTGAGCTGCATTCCTAGCCCTACCTAAGACTCTTGTTGAGTTGCTAGTTACCCTGGTTGGGCTCAGACTTGCCTCAACCTCCCAGAGTTCTGGGACTACAAGTGTGTCCCACTATGCCCAGGTTCTCTTCTTTAAGATTTATTTGACTAGGGCCCGGGGATTTGGCTCAGTGGTTCCTGCGCCTGTCTTGCAAGCGCAAGGGCCCAGGTTCGATCCCCAGTAACCACATAACAATACTGGGCGTGGAGACTTACTCCAGCAGCAATCAGTACCACATACCACAGTGCCAGGTGAGGTGGCTCATGCCTGTAATCCCAGCACTCGGGAGGCAGAGGCGGGAGGATTGCTGTGATGTGAGTTGGAGGCTGAGCTCAGGGCCAGCCTGAACCACAAAGCGAGACCCTGTCTCAAAAAATACCTTAAAAAAAGAAAAAAAAGATTTATTTGACTAAGAACTTGCACACCAGATAGTGGATGCAGAGGTGTGAAGGATTTGTTTGGTTGAGGCCCTTAGGAGGGGCAGTGTGCTATTTGGTGGTAGCCACAGGGAGTCTGCTTTTCTAGCCCCACACCCCTTTTCTTTTGAAAAAACTTAAAACAAGGTTGGGCCCTGTTACTCAGATGGCCCAGCTAGATTCTTATCATCCTCTGAGGTGGTTTCGGATACAGTTTGCTTTTAGATGTCCCCTCGGAACCTTATGTAGATGTGGTGGGACTTTTCTTAGAGGTGGTTGAATGTGTGATGCTGGGGTTAAGGGCGTGTGATTACTAATCTGTTATTTGTGAATGATTAGTTTGGCATTGCCCTCATCCCCAGTAGTCTGAATAAAAGGGGTAGAAAGATGCAGTTAAACGCTCTTGTTACCTCTGCTGCCTTGGGTGCTTGTTTGCCACCCCAGCCTAGCCTCAGGACCAGCTGATTATGAACTGCAACCTTCTTTGAAGTATAATCCAAGTCAACCTCTTTGTAACTTTGAGTATTGGGTATTTTGTCTCAGCAACAGAGAAGAGTAACACAGCTACAGTGTACACTGCCATGCCTGGGCATTTGCCACTTCTGAGCTCCTTATTTTTCTTTGATACCCAGTATCAAACTCCGGACTTTGTGCTTGTGAGGCAGGCTTTGGAACTACTGAACTAAATAAATCCTTGGCCCCATTTTTTACTTCAGGATGTTGTTTGATGTCAGCTCTGTTTGTTGATGCTGAGCACTTCCAGGGAGCATGCTGCCCTTGTCCTTCCCAGAAGGTTTTGTCTGTGCTTTACTCGGTTTGTGTCTTAGAATTCCAGTGCCCAAATCCTCGACCTGTGTCTCAGTCTGGTCCTTGTCTTTGCTCACCCATGCTTACAGTGGCTTGTTTCCTTTGGCCTTGGGCCCTTGGTGCTTCCAAGGTAGGTGTAGAACCACTTGAGCCAAGTCCCCAGCCCTCCTTGGATCTCTGTTTTTAAGATTTTCTCTTTTTTTTTTTGAGCTTGGGAGGCTGGCATGGTGCTACCTAGCTAAACCCCTAGCCCCAGGATTTTCTTTTTGAGAAGACCTGTCAAACTTGCTTTGGAGGAATCTTGAGGGATTTGGGTTTGGTTTTTCTGCAGAGGGGCCTTGCATTTGCTTCTGTGGGCAGAAGAGGGTGCTGTGGAGCAGAAATTCTCCGAGTTCCTTCCTGTCTCTTGGGGCATCCTGCTCCCTGTAATATTCTGGGTGCCAGTCCTGGTCCAGGAAGCCCCACTTGCAGCTTCAGAGGTGGTCCCCCCAAAGTCTAGAGGGTGAAGGCGTGTAGGATTTCTACTTGGTTTCCATTTTCAGCTTTTGGAAACTTGCACTGTTTGGCTGTCCTTCAGTCATCTGGCTTCATGTGGAAGGTACAGGCTTTGTGGCCTGCTTTGGGCAGAGAGGCCAAAGGCTTTGTGTTGCTTTGTTCAGTGGGTGGCTACAAGGCCATCCCTGAAATTCCTGGGCATGACGTTGGCTTGGGGACAGTGTTCCTTCAGAGCTGTGTTTCTTCTCTTCTTGCTGACTAGACTGCTGCTCGACAGGACAGACACTCGTGGCAAACTCTTCAGAAATAGTTCAGAAGTAATCTTGGAAGCAAACAGAAAGGGCTGCTTCCAAGAATGTGCCCAGTGGGAGAAGTGTCCAGTGTCCCACTACAAGCATATGTAGGTGTTGTTCACAGGACTAAAACGGGCAGTGTGCCCTTCAGAGCAGGCCGCCTTAAAAGGAGGGTACACTGCCATCGGAAGTCATGCTTGTGCATGGACAGTTGACTTGAGGGTCTGTGCAGGGTGTTGGATGAAAATGATGCCTTGTGTAAAGCAGTGCCCCCATCTCTGTGCGTATGTGTGTGCACAGGGTAGAAAGTGGTACTCCCCTTTTGTGGTGCTGTGGTTGAACCTGGTGTCTCACAGATGACACCAATCTATCACACCCCCCAGGCCTCCTTTATTATAGTACTGGGGATTGAATTCAAGACCATCAGGCAGGTGCAGTGGCACTGAATCAAATCTCTGGCCTGATCCCTCCACCCTTTTTGAAACAGGGTCTTGATGAGCCACTAAATTGCCCAGGCTAAGCTTGAATTTGTTATTTTCTTGCCTTAGCCTCCCAGAGTGCTAGGATTATAGGTGTATACTGTGATGCCCTTACATACAGCAGGAACCCCTTGTCCATTCTGGGTCTGCAACCCACGTGTTAGGTAGGAAGTAACCCCTTATTGGAGCAGTTATCCACGTATACACTGTGTCCATACGGGGTACAGAAGAGTCTCTTTTGTACAACAGTGACCCACCCCTTAGACCACCTATGTATGTGTGTGTAGGCTAGGTTAATCAGGGTAGGTCGGGAGCTGGACAGAGGGCCCAAGAGCCAAAGTGGTATATAGGGGCCATGTACTGAACAGGAGAGGCTGCCTCAAGATCCATTGTGCACACGGGGGTGATTGAGTTCGTATCTGCAGAGCAGATGGGCACATGGCTGGCTGTGTTCCATAGCTTTTAAATAAAATATAATTAAAGAGAAGTTCCTGATCTTTATAATGCTAAGAAACATGATTCTAGTACCTCAGAATTAGAAGACTTGTTTAAACCTTCAGGATGGTAGTGTTTGCCTTTTGCAGATGGCGAGGTCACACGGCCAGGTTGATCTGTGCAACTTAGGCGGTAGATGGGATAGCCCTGACCTCTTGTCTCTTGAACAGACATGGCGATTTGTTGTTCCTGTTTCCCTCAAACCTTGCTGGACCTTCATCTGAAATGGAGACATCAGCCTCAGTAGGGTTAAAGGCCTTCAGTGCTCCCAATGTGGTGGAGGATGAGATCGATCAGTACCTCAGCAAGCAGGATGGGAAGATCTACAGAAGCCGGGACCCTCAGCTGTAAGTGGTTTGGGTGTTTCTGGGTTGAGCCTGTGGTGGTTACAATGGTCAGGTCAGGAAGGAAATACTGGGTTGGTAACATGTCCCTTGTTACAGGCTTCTGATAAAGACATAGGAATTTTGAGTTTGACCATTTACTTTCAGATTAAATTTCACCATATGCTATTTTGTTAGCTTTTTATCAGTTAGAAACTCACAGGGCCGGGGAGTTAGCTCAGTGGTTCCAGCGCCTGTCTTGCAAGCACAAGGACCTGGGTTTGATCCCCAGTAACCACATACAATACTGGGTGTGGAGACTCATGTCCAGCAGCAATCAGTACCACATACCACGGTGCCAGGCGTGGTGGCTCACACCTGTAATTCCAGCAGTCGGGAGGCAGAGGCAGGAGGATTGCTGTGATGTGAGTTTGAGGCTGAGCTGAGTGCCAGCCTGAACCACAAAGTGAGACCTTGTCTCAAAAAAAAAAAAAGAGAAACAGTGTTCCATATCAATATATATATAATTTTTTTTTAAACAGTCTTACTTTGTAGTACAGATTGGTTTGTATTCACTTTGTAGCCCAGGCTAACCTTGAGTTATTGGGAGAACTCCTGCCTCTGCCTCCCAAGTGCTGGGATTACAGATGTGAGCCACTACGCCTGGCATTGTGGTATGTGGTATCTGGGATCAAACTCAGGACCCTGTGCTTGCCAGGCAGGTGCAGACAGATGCAGACACCGGAACTGCTGAGATAAATCCCTGGCCTCATATCAAATGTTTTGAAGTGTTTGGCTATTAAGATGTTTAGAAGGTGTGCAGAGGCAGTTGGGAACTTAAAGCAAGCCTCTGC
>PVIR01019639.1:0-31831 GCA_004026965.1 Petromus typicus
TATGAAGTTAATACAATCTCTTTTTCTTTCCTTTTAGGATCCTCCCTAACAGTGACCTCTTCTATCAGGCTTATTTCCAGTTTATTCACCGGCTCATCCCCAGCACCACCACACACATGCATACTTACATATATGAAGTATGCGCTTCCACTTGCTGGTCTCTCTCACTTCTGTCTCACTCCAAATCAAATCCTACCTTTAAGACTGCTCAAGAATTTTGCAGAATAATACAGCCAGCTCTTCCGTAAAGTCATGTGTCACTCAAAGTTAATACCATTTAGTTTCCCACCTTTATACTCTTTAAAATTCCCTAGAAATTTTATTCACATTTCTTCTTAATCTTGCAAAACACTCAGTACTTTTCTGAGATACATAAAAACAGCTAAATATTTACTTTCTGACAAACTAAAAGAACGAAGTAACTATAAGATCCTAGCTTGTATCTCATCAATAGCCAACATTTAAAATACATAAATATTAGGCCTAAAACATAAGCTGTAACGGTGAGAAAAACTAAGTGAGAAAAGGTTGGAAAGTTGCGCTCTACAGTAACTCATGATCAGAGCATGCCAAACATTCCTCCTGCAACCAAGTGAAGTCTACCTCACTTCTAATAGACAAACTCCCCGAGCGCCCTGTACCTCCAGGTCGTGTGAATGAAGGCCCCTGAAAGCACCTGAGCCACACAGGACGTTCACCTGTACTGAAAGCCAGACCTCCCCAGGGCCAGGGGTTCAGCCCAGCGCTACTGCCCAACCGTGGAAGGTAAGATTTCTCAGATCCACACAGCTCTTTTCTGGCAATTCCCTTTCTAACTGAAGTCAACGCACAAGCTGTAAGGATTCACACCTTACAGAGGTTAAGGAAAAGGAAAGCAAAACGCCAAGGAAGAGCTAGACGTGTACTCCCAGTGCGCAGGAGGCGGAGGCAGGAGGAGCAGGAGCAGGGGCTTCAGGCCAGTCAGGGCTTCACAGCAAATTCAGGAGTGGCCAGAACTATATAGCAAGACGCTATCTGGGAAAAAACCAAAACCAAAACCAAAGAAACCACATCCCAGAACAAACAACATACCAAAAATAAAAAATCTGATGAGGAGCAGTGGGGCAGAAGGCAACCTGAGCCAGGTGCACCCTTGTCCTCCCTGGTGCGGCGCCCGTGCTGGCCACTGACCTGATCTGCATCTGCGTGAACTCCGGGGGACTGAGCTGAGGGCACCTCCTGCTGGACTGCAGCCACCGCCCCGTTGGGCATCAGGATCAGCTGGGAAGCCAGAGGCACATTCCGGCCCAGGGTCCGGTTTACCTGCAACAGGTTTCCCAGCTGTGGCTGGCAAGGAGGAGAGAAGGACAAGAGGAAAGAGAGACGAAGTGGAAGGGAAGAACCACAAGACAAAGTAAATAGCAGACAGTGAACACATGAGCCCTCCACCAGCCCGCATCTCCTCGTCACCAAGTGTAAGGGATCATCTAAAAGAAAACCCGGACTGTGTCAAGACTGTGGGAGATAATGAAGAGTCGGACACCGCAGCGGCTGAGACAGACTTTGGAGCACAGTTACGCGTAGCCAGCAGCTAAGCAGAGGTAATACTTAGAAGCTGTGCGCCTTTAGTGTTGCTTTAAACCTAGACTACTCTAACCTTAATTTAGTCACACATTACCACTGAATCTATGTAATCTGCAGGCTGCATGATAATGCCAGGCATAACCCCACGAGAAACAGACCATGGGAAGTGAACGGCTTATTGCAAGACATCTGGGGAGTCAAAAGAAAACCGCTCCACGGTAGGTGTGTGACACAGAGGTAGGAAGATCGCCCAGCACACAGGAGGCCTGAGGTTCAATCTCCAGCAATGCAAAAAATAAAAAATAGCTTTCATTCGCGTCCTTACCAGTGAGGGCAGTTATGAACCAGGCCCCAGGACGATGGAGCCCATGACTGTGACTTACCCGTAGATACATCTGGGCCTGGGACTGGTTGAGGGGTGGGGAGGTGGTGTTCCCCAGCAACACAGACTGGGTCAAAGTGGTGGCACTGGGAGAGCTCACACTCTGAGATCGGCTGATGAGCTGGGCAGCCGAGGTGGTAGCCAGATTGATCTGTGTGGTACAGAAAAGAAATAGGACTCAGAGTGTGGGACAGGGACAGTCAAGAACAGCATTATTTTACTCTCATGGATAAAGACAGAAATAACCCTTTATCTACAAGTCCTCCAGGACATCTGGCAACGTCAAAAAAAGCCCCCCAAAAAGAAAATAAAGGAATGAAATGGAACAGATTTTATTTCTCTGAAGAGTAGCTGAGACAGTGGGGCACACCTGTAATCCCAGCATATGGGAGGCTGAGGCAGAAGGACCAAAGCCAACTCTGAAGCCAGCCTGGACTACACAGTGAGTTCTAGGCCAGCCAAACCTACACAGTGAGAGGCCAGGGATTTAGCTCAGTGGTTCCTGCCAAGGGTTGGGAATTCCCGGTAACCACATACAACAATGTTAGGCATAGAGATTCAAGCCCACCAGCAATCAGAACCATGCACCAGTACCACGGTGGGCATGGTGGCTCATGCCTGTAATCCCAGCAATTAAGAGGGAGAGGCAGGAGGATCGCTGTGAGTTCAAGGCTAAACTCAGGGCCAGCCTGAGCTACAAAAGCCAGACTCTCAAAAAAAATAAAAAAGAAGAACTACACAGTCAGATGCTGTCTCAAAAAATAAAAAATAGAAGAAGAGTCATTATCCTTTGTTATCTCTTCTTCTCCCCCAGGATTTTCTTCCTCCTTCCTTGGGATTCTTACACAGTGGGGCTGCCTTCCTTTTACTACTATTCCCTCACCAAGCGCGGTAAATGTCCACTATGGCTCAGTCTATGATTCAGTCAACACTCTCGGATCAACTGCATAAAGCAGAGAGCCCAGGAGGCCCTGTGGAGGCGGAGTAGCACTCACCGAAGCCTGGGTGGTAGCTGCCTGCTGCTGCTGCGCACTGCTGGTGTTCGGAGAGCTGGCCTGCCGACTGGCCGCAATCGTGGCCTGTATGGACGAGGAGGGGACAACAAAGAGAAGAGACAATCAAGGGAAAAGTTCTCAGTCTTCCAATTTAAAAAAAAAAAACACAATCACAAAATATATGGAGATTCCAGGGAAGTACGGAGACCACTCTCAAAGAAAAGAGCATCACTATCCCAATAGCCCTCACCCAGCCACACCTGCTAACCCAGTAACCCCACGCAACTCCACTGGGGCAGACAGGCAACCCGGCCTCCTACTCCTTTACTGTAGGCAGAAAAACCACCTTTCAGCAAGTCTCATCAAGAACCACTGATAAATCTGCAGCAGAGCTGTCCAACACAAATACAATATCCACTACCACACATGAGTAAGAAAAAGAAACAGGAGACATTAACTTCAATGATTTATTTTATCTAACTCAGTATCTCTAAAATATGTCATTTCAACATGCACTCAGTATTTTTAAATTACTGAGCTATTTTACATCCTTTTGCCATTTTGCATCTTCAAACGCTCATAGCAAATTGGACTGGCCACGCTTCAAGCACTCAATAGCTGCCTGGGGCTAGGGGCTCCCACATCAACCAGCCCTGGTCTGGGACACAGTCAGTCCCGCTGGAAAAAAGTCCCGCTGGACAGCACTCGGGAGGCAGAGGCAGGAGGATTGTGATGTGAGTTGGAGGCTGAGCTCAGGGCCAGCCTGAACCACAAAAGCGAGACCCTGTCTCAAAAAACCTAAAAAAAAAAAAGTCCCGCTGGATTCTCCCACGATTCCTACTGCCAACTCAGAAGATCCACACATCCTCCTCTCAGAGGACAGAAGGCCAAGGCGACGGACCCAAGCCCGGTTTCATGAGTCTCCCCTACCCACCTGAAGCGCCTCTCCCCCCTTGGGCCAGCTGGCTGCTGACCTCTCACCTGCTGGACCGCAGCCAGGCTGTGCAGCTGGGCATTGCTGAGCTGCTGCTGGAGCATGAACTGGTGGAAATACTGAGCCGCGTTGGGCTGCCGCTGCAGCGCCTGCAAAGCCTAGGACAGAAGACAGGATGCAATATTGCAACAGAAAATCCTAATGTCTGTCCTGTGTGGAGGGAGCCATGGGAAGGGGAAAGATCACAGAAGACGGGAGACATGATTTATCCCTTTCTTTATAAGAACAGCTAAGTCTACTTGTCCTCCACAAACTGGAGAAGCAAGTCATTCCATGGTGTACTCTAAAGTGAAGCGGTGCAAGTGACATGAACTCTTCCCAAAGTGGGACCTGGAAATACATAAATTTAGCAAAGACTAAACAGGTCGAAAATACACAGAATATCAACTAATATAAAGAAAAGAAGAAAGTGAAAGAGTATATTCTGAGTATCCAGTCAGGAATATAGGCCTAAAAGGTTAGAAATATTTGTAATGGTATTTCCTTTTTTTTCTTCAGTTTTGTTTTTTTTTTTTTTTTAGGTTTTTTTGAGACAGGGTCTCACTTTGTGGTTCAGGCTGGCCCTGAGCTCAGCCTCAAACTCACATCACAGCAATCCTCCTGCCTCTGCCTCCTGAGTGCTGGGAGTGCTGGGATTACAGGCGTGAGCCACCACGCCCGGCACTGTGATATGTGGTACTGGTTGCTGCTGGGCGTGAGTCTCCACACCCAGTATTGTATGTGGATACTGGAGAATTGAACCCGGGCCCTTGCGCTTGCAAGAAAGGCGCCGGAACCGCTGAGCTAACTCCCCAGCCCTTCTTCAGTTTTTTGAGACAGGGTCTTACTTTGTAATTCAGGCTGGTCCTGAACTCTGCGATCCTCCTGCCCCTGCCACCAAGCCCAGCACTGTGGGATGTGGTACTGATTGCTGGTGGGCATGAGTCACCACGCCTGCATTGTTGTATGTGGTTACAGGGATCAAACCCTGGCCCTTGTGCTGGCAAGGCAGGTGCCAGAACCCCTGACCTAAACCCCCAGCCCAATAATGGTATTTCTAAAAAGTAAACAAAAGTTATCAAGAATTTAGCTCAGTGGGGGCCGGGGATATAGCTCAGTGGTTCCGGCGCCTGTCTTGCAAGCGCAAGGACCCGGGTTCAATCCCCGGTAACCACATAACAATACTGAGTGTGGAGACTCACCCCAGCGGCAACCAATACCACATACCAGTGCCGGGCGTGGTGGCTCTCGCCTGTAATCCCAGCACTCGGGAGGCAGAGGCAGGAGGATTGCTGTGATGTGAGTTGGAGGCTGAGCTCAGGGCCAGCCTGAACCACAAAGTGAGACCCTGTCTCAAAAAACCTTAAAAAAAAAAAAAAAAAGAATTTAGCTCAGTGGTTCCAGCACCTGACTCACAAATGCAAGTTTGATCCCTCATACGAAAAAATAAAAAAGGGAAGTTAAAATAAAAGAAATAGTTACTCATGAAAGATCCAATCAGGTAAAACTGTCAACCAGTCAGCGCTTTTAAATATCTACAGTCCAGTATAAATGAATGCTTACAAAAATGATAGCTCAATTTTAGGATTAACTGGATTTTACTGTACTCTTATTCTTTCTTGTTGTTTTTTTTTGTTGTTGTTTGTTTCTTGATTTTATTTTGAGATAGGGTTAGGGTGGCCTGAAATTCAAGTTTCTCCTGCCTCAGCCTCCCAAGGGCTGCTGGGAGATGTATATCTCCATACTCAGCTTAAAAGGTGTAACTGAAAGACCACATTTCAATCTGTATTTGCTTGCCTAACCTTTTGTAAGATTCTGAGGGCTGGAAGAGACCTTAAAACATCACCCACTACCGCTCTCCCCAAGTGCTACAAAAGAAGCTGAGGACAGTCCTCCCTACACCTCGCCAGCCCCAGGCCAGCACTCCCAGCTTGGCCCCTCAGCTGAGCCTTACCTGAACAGCCTGCCGCTCGTACAGGGACATCTGTGCGATCTGGGGTCGCGAGCTTCCCCCAGAGCTGGAACTCCCATTGGTGGGGCCGGAGTTCTGCTCGCTCTCAGTCTCCATGACAGCGGTCCAGGGTCCCCTCGACTGGTGCTCCCACTCAAGAGCTAGGCAGAAGCAGCAACAGGTGCGAGTTACACCTCATCCCAAACATAATTCACGTGATTACTCAACAGCACAGTACATCCTTAAGTCTCCCAAGACTCTTCTCCTGAAGAGATCCTAGAAAGCCAAAGCTTCAACCTCCTTAAACCTGCGTCTTCCCCACCTGCCATCTTTGAAGCTAAATAAGAAAAAAAAAGGAGCACGCTAACACGGCATCTTACAAAGCTGAGTTCACCACAAACTCCCACAGCACTTTTCAACAGTCTAAAAACTCTCATTCCAATCTCAATGTTATCAACTTTTATTATCTACTCTGATCTCTCTACAGCCTTATCACCTGGTGACAACAGTCACCTTTTACTGAGAAGCCTCGGTTGCTTCTTTATGCTGAGCTTGGAGCTTCAGATACACAGTATTTCTCTCTCCTAGTGCTAGAAGGTAAACAGTACGGTCCTATTTTATAATTTCTGAACTATTTTTGTGAGTACAGTCTTTATTATAGTATGTGTTTCCTCCTCAAACAAACAAAAAGCAATCGAAGCGATGACCCTGGGTATGAGGGCCTTCCACAAGGTATGGCAAACGGCCCACAGGAGGACACAGACCCTGGGGACACAAGAGCCCCACACAGCCTGCACCCCACACAGCCCAGCGCTGATACACGTCTGCTGCGGGGCTGAGCACAGATAGCACCTCAGGGAAACTGAAATAGCAGTAGGAAAGCTATTGATATTACACAGCTATTACAAAGAATTGATATTCTGTGTATTTTCAACCTGTTTAGTCTTTGCTAAATTTATGTTTTTCCAGGTCCCACTTTGGGTTCCCAAAGTAGGAAACTGTTTTCCTACTGCTATTTCAGTTTCCTTATTTGCAAAGAAAGTTTCACGCTAAGATGATGCGTCACTTCACCAAATGATTCTGAAATATGAAATGTACTAAATATGTTGACATTGGAAAGCTTCAAAAAGATTCAACTTTTCTGTCCATAAAAGTGTCAATGTATCCTCTGGGACTACACTAAAATTTACAAGACCTGGTAACATTGCTAAGAACCAAGCAAACAGACAAATGAGAAGCAAAAAGAAATATTCTTCCAAAGTAGTACTAAATGACAGGAAGGTATCTGGCTCATGCTTATTTTTTTCTTTTGTTAAACGTGCATTCTCTGCTACGTACAGTCTCTACTTTTGAGGCACTGGGCCACTAGAAACATTAGGTCGCCACCTCTATTTAGTTTAGAAATATAAACACCAGAATTTCTGTCAACAGTTTCATTCGGATCAATGAACTTATCTTGAGAATTGCAACCAAAACAATGAGCAAAGTAAATAAAAATCAAACCGGTTAGCCTTGGCCATAAAGCATCTCCTCCAATCCCAGTAGCATCTAATCACATCATTATCTCCCAAGTTCCCCTTTCATTTAGGAATAGCAAACGTTACTGTAAATACGGATATAACTCGAAAGTACCCAGGACAAATGGTATCAGCCTAAACTCCAGTCTACTTTCTCCCCACCTCTTTTGCCAACATATCCGAACTCTAAACAGATACAGACCCATGAATCCTCAATATCAGCATGTGAAGAGAAAAAGTGGGTATTAGAGGCAGCACGGCACAGTGGCAGGGATTGCTGGACTTAGTTTACTAGACTTGAGAGACTTCACCACTAGCTACAGAGGGAACCATAATTCCTACACGCACGTGTGCAAATGCTCATAAACTCTATGACCCCCTCAGCTCCTCGATAGTATAAGTCTTTCTGTTTTTTTCAGATTGCACAAACAGAAAAGGAGCATTTTTTTAACGCAGGAAAACTGTCACCAAACCAGGATCCCTAGATCCCAAATGTATAAACCTGTCCATGAGTGATCCAGGTCATGGCTGCAAAATTAAATACAGAAAGTGAAGCCGACAGTTTGGGAGTCACAGTCAACTGCAAATTTCAGAATTAAACTGGAAGAGAAGTGAGTCCCTGGGGAGTAAGCCGGGTAGTCCGGAGCGGTGGGAGTCGACACCGGCGAGTACGGGCTGGGCCGGCCGGACGCGCAGCCCTCGGAGGGGCGAGAAGGGGGCTGAGGTCCAGAGGAGGAAGGCTACATCGCCAAGCGTAAAACTCTGCCTCGGAGGAAGAAAGGGGCTTGCGAGTGGGGAGGGAGGAGGGCGGCTCAGGAAAGACTGTGCCAAAGAAATGGAAGTGACCTGGGGCAGGACAGTTCCGCCCCGCGCCCGGCTCTCCCGGACCGCGCCGAAAGCGCCGATCCCCCGAGAGAGCGAACAGCCGGCAAGAGAAGGGCAGCGAGGCGGAGCGCGCGGACACGGGACCGGGCGGGGGTCCGGCGCGAGTCCCGGCGGCAGCCGAGCCGCCGGCGGGGCGCGACAGCGGGCGGCCCGGACAGCGCGCGCGGGCGGCCGGAGCGCCGCGGAGGCGCAATGAATGAGCGGCCGTCGGGCGGCTCGGGACGGACGGACGGACGGACGGACGGGACGGGCTGGCGGGACGGGGCGGGCCGCGACGGGGCGGCGGCGGGCGGGCGCCCCGCGCGGGCCGGTTACCTTCGCGCGGCCCGGCGCCGCGTCCTCGCGGGGGGCGTCCGCCTCACGTGCCGCTGGGCGCCGGCGGGGCGGGGCGGGGCGGGTGCGCGGCCTCCGCGGCGGCGCCCGAAAGCGCCTCCTCCCTCCGGGGCGGGGCGCCGAGGGCGGGGCGGGGGTCCCGGCGCGGCCGCGCTCCCCGCCCCTCCGCCCTCCCCGCGGTCGGCCAGGCCCGGGGCGTTCGGCTGTCACTTCCTGCCGGCGCAGGCGGGGCGCGGGCCGGGGGCGCGGGCGGCGGGCGGCGCGAGGGGCGCGAGCTGCTTCCGGGGCAGCCGCCCTCGCCCCGCCCCCGCCCCGCGCTTCCTGCCGGCGCCGTCGCCATGGCGACGCCGCTCCGGCCCCGCGCGCCCGCTCCTTCCGCGCTGCGCTCGCGCCCGCGCCCCTCGGCTGCTCTCGCCGGCGGGGAGGCGAGCGCGGCGCGCCGGCCTCTAGGGGGACCCGGCCGGGAGCAGAGGGAGCCGGGCGGGGGAAGTGACGTGCCGCCGCCGGGCTGTCCGGAGCCCGTGGGAATTAGACGGGGAGCGGGCGCGGGGCCGGGGCCGGGCTGGGACGGAAGGTCGCGGGGCCAGAGCGGGCTCCTCGCCTCGCCTCGGGAGGGCGGGAAAGGCTCCCGCGAGTCCCGGGGGTGGACGCGCCGAGACGGCACCTGGGGACTCGGGGACGCCGAGGTCTGCGGCGCCAGGTCCTGTGTGCCGAGGTTCAGGCGGCGCTGCAGGAAAACGAGCGAGAAAAACAATGGAAAGGGCAGGGTGCAGAGCGCGGAACAATGGGCCTGTGCGGGGAGCGGACGCTGGAGGGGAGCCTTTGTCATCGCGTGCGCGACGCCCAGCCGCTTCTTAATCTCTCCGTCTTAAGGCGCAGCGATATGCACAGCGCACCTACTGTGTGCTCGCCGCGGTGCAGAAATCGGTGACTGCTCGCACTCACCGTTACGGAGAGGGCGTGCTTTGTGTCTTAGACGGATGGGAGGATGGGGGCTTTTTCTGTGGCAGTCGTCTTGCTAGTTATTTTCTCTACCCGGCTACTCTTGGTGTCACCTTTCGAAGCCTATGCGTGACTTGTTTTTAGAGAAAAATGTTAAAGCAAGCATTCTTTGTCTGCATGTTGCATCCACTTAGACTTGTGGTGGGAGAGAAGTGCTTGGACTCCGGCCCCTAATTTGTGGTACCGGGCTTACGGCAGGTAGAATCTCTGCCAGGCATCTAGGAACCAGTCCGACCAGGTTGAGGGAAGAAACTCGAGGGCAGCCAAAGGACGGGAAGGAGAAACACGGGGACGGGGTGAAAAGGTGGCGTGCCAGGCCTCGGTGCCAAGCATTGGCTCAGGATGAATTGGAAAGTTTGGCAAGGAGAATTTGAGATGAGAGACTAGATGAAGGATTAATTGCTTAATTCAAAGGTAGACGTTTGGCATGGTAAAAAGACTTTGAACCCTTCTTGCAAAGGTTACAAATGGATATATTGAGCCTAAATTGAATTTAGCACCAACAAAATATCCGTAGATAATTTTCAAATTATACAATTTTCGAGTCAAGTTACACAGTTTTCAAGCCAAGAAACATTACTGGTGTTCCTAGAAGGCCAT
The DNA here is from genome assembly GCA_004026965.1 of Petromus typicus. Classification (NCBI taxonomy): domain Eukaryota; kingdom Metazoa; phylum Chordata; class Mammalia; order Rodentia; family Petromuridae; genus Petromus; species Petromus typicus. The sequence goes on from PVIR01019639.1 coordinate 10,202, forward strand.
CTCCTACTTCCACTTCCTTACAGGCGGAGCATAGTTACATTCCACCTCCACAGGTTGTGTTTTGTACTTCGGGGTCAGCTTCCGGCTCCTAAATCTACCAAAGAAGACCAAGAGATAACACCATGATGTATGATTTTGTCACGTGCCTGTACTAATATCAGAACATACTCTTCATTATAAATAATTCTCATCGGTAAAGATGTGAACTCTATATTTCACTCAAGTTCATCTCTCTCCTACATTGATCAGTCTTCCAAAGTCACAGTCCCAACAGTTCCCACCAAAAAACAGCATTAAAAGGCATATCGACAGCAAACTGAATTTATAGGAAAGCCTCCGTCCGTAAGAAAAGCATTTTCATAGCTAAATTGGCTGGACAAGACTTTAGTTCAGCCTAAACAAAGGAAGATAATTTACATTCCCTGGAGAGTCTTCTGCTGACTTTTTTCCCCTTTCTCATTTCACTGAATGATTCTAGTGGAATTAGTCTTTTTCTTTTTCAAGCCAACTAGTTCTGAATAGAGCTGGCTAATTTCTTTACTCTGCATAACAGTGAGGGTCATTAGCTTAAACAGGTGAAAAGGAAATGCATTCAACCTGTTTTGTAGGATGCCAAGCCCTCCTGAAAACTTAGCTTAATAAGGGAAACCCCAGTGGTGTAAGGAAATCAACTGGCAACCAAAAGGAAAATAAGTAAAATGGACCGTGAGCAGCTATCCGTTTTATATGTAAACTGAACAAGAATAACGTTCTTAAACAACTCAGCATGGTGCAATAAACTGGAATTAGTTCCTACCCCAGACATGATAGCATTATTAGAATGTGTCTGTCTACAACTAATGAAGTAAGACTATGTGGCCTCATTTTTTGTACAAATATTGGTAGAATGCAATCGAGGAAAAATAGCCCTTGGGCCAGGGAGTCAGCTCAGTGGTTCTGGCGCCTGCCTAACAAGTGCAAGGGCCCGGGTTCGATCCCCAGTAACCACATACAACAATGCTGGGCATGGTGACCCACCAGCAATCGGCGCCACACACCACAGTGCCGGGCGTGGTGGCTCACGCCAGTCATCCCAGCATTCGGGAGGCAGAGGCAGGAGGATTGCTGTGAGTTCAAAGCTGAGCTCAGGGCCAGCCTGAGCAACAAAAGCCAGACCCTGTCTCAAAAAAAAAAAAGAGCCCTGATTATGGATCAGAACTGCCCCCACCCTACCCCCACCTTGTCACAACTTACTCTTTCACTGTGAGGTCTAGTATTTAAAGCAAGAGAACTCTCAGTTTGGGGTGGAGAAAATGAAAGCCTAAAAGATAGGCGCAGAGAAGGAACCCTGCGGCGCTGGAGACGCTCGGGGAGGGCTGTTGCCTGGAGTATGCAAAGGCTGGGCTCAGCCTGGAGCACTTCAGAAAGCAGAAGGCCATGTCATAATCCCAGGCAAAAAGAAAAAACCTAATAAATATTATCTCAATAAAAGAAGTTCCTAGATTCTTACTTTTTTTTTTTTTTTAAGGTTTTTTGAGACAGGGTCTTGCTTTGTAGTTCAGGCTGGCCCTGAGCTCAGCCTCCAACTCACATCACAGCAATCCTCCTGCCTCTGCCTCCCGAGTGCTGGGATGACAGGCGTGAGCCACCACGCCCGGCACTGTGGTATGTGGTGCTGGTTGCTGCTGGGTGTGAGTCTCCACACCCAGTATGGTATGTGGTTACCGGGGATCGAACCCGGGCCCTTGTGCTTGCAAGACAGGCGCCGGAACCACTGAGCTAAATCCCCAGCCCCTAGATTCTTCCTCTGAAAGCCATAAGGACACCTCTTAGGCTCACCAGTTTTGTCCCTGTCTTCAAAGCGCACGTTTAAAATTAATGGACTGCCCAGTTTAGCCCGATATTGAATCCATCTCTGCTCTTAAAATACAGACTGTCTGCTGCATTCTCTCATGTGGATGGATTGCTGTGTGGTGCCAGGACTGAGCCCAGAGCCACAGCCACAGCCCCACTCCTGCACCTGGCAGCAGCAGAACCAGTGTCCAGACAGGTGCTGCTTGAAGAAAGTCGCATGTCTCTGACCTTGGCTTCCCATCGACCAAATGTAGATAACGGCTAATGACAACGACTGGCATGTGCATGAAGTGCTGGTGCAGCACCTGACACAGCATGAGCCACTGTGGGTATCAGTGTGGGACAAAGTCCTGCTCAAGCTTCTACCAGAGTTTGACCACCCATCCCATAATGCCAGTCAAGGTCAGAGGAGCCAGTAGTATGCATGGCTATACTGGGAAGCGCAGAAAAAGAGGTTCAAGAACTGTCTCTGGGCAGGGGTTTGGGGATGCATGCCTATAATCCCAGCACTCAGGAGGCTGAGGCAGGAGGATTGCCAAAAGTCTGAAGCCAGTGTGAAATACATAGCGAGCCTCTGTTTCAAAAAAATTTGAGGGGCCCGGGGATATAGCTCAGTGGTTCCGGCGCCTGTCTTGCAAGCACAAGGGCCCGGGTTCGATTCCCCGGTAACCACATAACAATACTGGGCGTGGAGACTCACCCCAGCAGTAATCAGTACCACATACCACAGTGCCAGGCATGGTGGCTCACTCCTGTAATCCCAGCACTCGGGAGGCAGAGGCAGGAAGATTGCTGTGATGTGAGTTAGAGGCTGAGCTCAGGGCCAGCCTGAACTACAAATACAAAGTGAGACCCTGTCTCAAAACAAAAATTGGGGGTGGGGGAGAGGCCAGGGATTTAGCTCAGTGGTTTTGGCACCTGTCTTGCAAGTGCAAGGACCCGGGTTTGATCCCTGGTAACCACATACAATACTGGGTGTGGAGACTCACACCCAGCAGCGATGAGCACCACATACCACAGTGCCGGGCATGGTGGCTCACGCCTGTCATCCCAGCACTCGGGAGGCAGAGGCAGGAGGATTGCTGCGATGTGAGTTGGAGGCTGAGCTCAGGGCCAGCCTGAACCACAAAGCAAGACCCTGTCTCAAAAAAAAAAAAAAAAATTTTTTTTGCCTTCAAGGGGCTAACAGAAAGTTTGGGACTTTATAGAAAAGCGGAACAAAGGCAGAGGTTGGGGGTTTATGGGGCTGTGGCATGGCCGGCATAGTTGACAAGGTAGGTGACACTGGTCAGGTCTGATGATCTACCTAGCGGGCTGATTCTAGGAGCTCCAGGGCAGCCGTCACTGCTGGAGAAGCACTGTGGTTTCCTTGATAAGGTGACAGCTCGGACTTTAGGGGTAGCCTCAGTTCTGCCATGGGTGACTGTCCCCTCTTGGGGGTGAGCCTTCCTGTGGTAGGCTGCAAGACTCTGCTTCTCCTGGGTTCTGAGGCGACTACAGGTTCAGGACAACTTGAAACTTGGAAGCATCACTCTGGGCCTGGAACTGGAGGTCATAAAAACTAGCAATTAGACATCCCACAGACCCTAAAAACTGCTCCAGTGACTCTTATCTTGGTGTCCTCAGCCTTAATGCAGGGGAAGATAAGGTCGGGAAGTTTAGGGCTAATAAACCTCGTAAAACAGACACTTGGTGATTAACGTACCTGACTGCGAGCTGAGCAGGAATCTGACCCATAGTTCCCAGGCAGTGAGGGAGGCATCGCAGATGGAGACAGGACACCAGGCTTCACCTGCTTTAGTTATCTGCAGCCCGGGCTGCAAGTCTCTGTGACACATCACATTATCACATCTAGTAAACATTTCAGCTTCCCAAATGCTCGGATTACTGACACTTACCACTCACCCAGTTTGTTGTGGGTTGGTTGATTGGTTTTGTCATTACTGGGTCCTGAACCACATATATTCACACTGAGCTCCAGCCCCTTCCTTTGCAAATATTTTTATTTTTATTTGGAGGCAGGATCTTACTAAATCTCTAAATTGTGCGGGTTGGACTCCAAATTGGGACCTCACTGCCTCAGCACCACAAAATTACTGGCACCTGGTACAGAGGCCGAGCCCCTAATATATTGTTGCCATCCCCAAACTTATCAGCACTACTCAGTACATTTGACTCAGCTTATATCACAGATTTATGAATTTACAATGTAACTAATGAGCTGTTGTGCAAAAATATAGTTAGTTTTATACGAAAAGAACTTTCTCCTTGCGCACTAAATTTACAATTGTTGGGTTTTATGCCTTCTGGCCTACTGTATCAAGATCTGGGGTAAATTCCTGTTGAGATCAAGCATTAGATTTATACCCTCTGGGGCTACGTTTTCTAGCCCAAGAAAACTAAGGCTGGGAAGAAGTCCAAAGGGAAAAACCATTGACAATATACTCAGCGTTTCTGTTTATGGTGTCGAGTTCACTGTTAAGTTGTACTTTCTCAGACTTTTTTCCTAGATATTACTAATCTTTAATTTATAAATGAGGAAATAACAGTTCAAAAAGGTTAGATCGTTTGCTCAAATTTGAGAGGGGTGGGAAATATTGGAGTTAGAATTTCAACTAATGGCCTGTAAGTCCAGCACTCAGGAGGCAGAGGCAGGAGGATTGCTGTAAGTTCCAGACTGGTCTGGGCTACATAGTGGGCTCAGGGCCAGCCTGAACTACAAAGCGAGACCCTGTCTCAAAAAAAAAAAAAAAGGAGAATATGGGCCAGGGAGTTAGCTCAGTGGTTCCAGCACCTGTCTTGCAAACACAAGGGCCCGGGTTCGATCCCCAGTAACTACATACCATACTGGGCATGGAGACTCACCCCAGCAGCAATCAGTACCACACACCACAGTGCCGGGCGTGGTGGCTCACGCCTGTCATCCCAGCACTCGGGAGGCAGAGGCAGGAGGATTGCTGTGATGTGAGTTGGAGGCTGAGCTCAGGGCCAGCCTGAACCACAAAGTGAGACCCTGTCTCAAAAAACCTTAAAAAAAAAAGAGAATAATGGGATAAATGTGTGGGGAGGAGGAGGGTCTTGAGGAAGGTTAACAGCAGTGTGTCTTACACTTACCTTTTAATTTAAACATTCCCCTACCGTAGAAGAAAAAATATATCTACAGAGTTGGGTACTTCTGTGGTTTCAGGCACTGCTGGAATTTCTTAGACCATCATCCTCAAGGGTAAGAGGGGCTGCTAGAGTTCAGATATCAGCTGAACTGACTACCTAAAGCCCAGAAGTTGCCGACTATGTTACTCCTCTATAACAATGGCAAGATTCTGTCTTGACTTTTTTTTTTTTTTAAGTTTTTTTGAGACAGGGTCTCACTTTGTAGTTCTGGCTGGCCCTGATCTCACTGTGTAGCCCAGGCTGCCCTTGAACTCACAGCAATCCTCCTGCCTCTGTCTCCCCGATGCTAGGATTACAGACATGAGCCCCCATGCCCACTCTATTCTGATATTTTTTTTAATGTTTAAAATAAATAAATAAAAATGGTTGAGAACATAAGTCGGTACAAATATCCTGCATCCAATCTCCAGTATCACCAAAATAAGTACAATTTAAAAAGTAAAACCAAACTCTCATGCTAACATGAAGTGATATCAGGGACTGTTGTCATCTGACTAACTGATGTCAGAGCCAGTCCATTAAAATCAGCTCAAAGCACATCTGAGAAACGTGGGCCTTTGGGGACAATTGAATGAAGGTTGTTAGAGTAGGGCCGCTGGGTTGGACCCCAGAACTGGTTAATGTTCCACAGAAACACAGCTGTAACCTTTAGGACTGTCATTTTCGTCACCAGACAGGAATGTGAAGTCAAGGATTACTTGCTTTGCGGAGATAATTTCTTTCTCTTCGGGGTTGTAAAGTGAAAATCCAGAGCCGAATGGGAACTAGCTTCTCCGTTTCCTCTCATTCGCCCCGATGTGGAATCCACGCGTGATTCAGTATCCAACCTTTCTAGCAGACCCTCGCTCTTTTCTGCCCAACAAAGGCAGATAAAACAAAAAATTCCTGACCTCAGGGAGCTGGTATTGCACAAAGAGAGCAAAAATAAATAAAATCTAAATTCGTGAGGTGTATGTAGGGACAGCTCCATTTTAAAAGAAAGTTTTATTTATTTATTTGAGACAGGGTCTCGCTTTGTGGTTCAGGCTGGCCCTGAGCTCAGCCTCCAACTCACATCCCACAATCCTCCTGCCTCTGCCTCCCGAGTGCTGGGATTACAGGCGTGAGCCACCACGCCTGGCACTGTGGTATGTGGCACTGATTGCTGCTGGGGTGAGTCTCCACGCCCAGTATTGTATGTGGTTACCGGGGATCAAACACGGGCCTTTGTGCTTGCAAGACAGGCGCCGGAACCACTGAGCTAAATCCCCGGCCCCAAACTCTCATTTCTTAACACCAAACTGACCAACTAATGACTTGTGTAGTCATTTTCATTAACTATGTTAGATGATTTTTATTTTTTCTGTACTAGGGATTAAACCCAGGACTATGCAGTGAGATACATTTCAGTTTTTTTTGTTTTTTAAAATAGTCTAAGTTCCCCAGGCGGGGCTCAAACTTGAGGCCTTCCTGCATCAGCCTACCAGAGTGCAGGGGTCACAGGCATGTGTCACCACTCCTGGCTTGATTTTTATTTTTAATGTTTAATTTTCACAGCAGCCTTGACAGGTTATCCTTGTCATAGCTGCTCTCGTTCCAGTTTGTTAAAGAACCCGTCCTCTAACCTGCCTTCCTGGAGCCAGGTCAGCCTGGGAGCCATGGCGCACGCGCAGCGCACACCCTGGGCAGGGCTATGCGCTCCTTGGGTCTCCGAAAGCTCCGCCATTATCTGCCCCTGCACCGCTGATAGAATTCAGAACTTCACAATGAGTGTAATAAGTACTTCATAGATCACCGAGATACTGCGAATATAAAATAATCACCTGGAAAAGACTGTAAAAGGGAAGTTAGAGGTTCTAGGAGAGGAAACTGAAACTTACTGAAGACTGATGAGGGCTCACTGATGAGGTGAAAAAATTATACATATAATAGTTACATTAAGTTGTATATACTTAAATTGTACAAACATTTAAATAGTATATGAACATAAGGAAATTGTATGCAATTTAAATGTATATATAATTTAAATTTTATTTACTTCTGTATTTTTGCAGTACTGGGGACTGAACTCAGGACCTTGTACCTGCTAGGCAAGCACTCTACCACTGAGCTACATTCTGTCCCTTTTTATTTTTTATTTTGAAATGAGGTCTTGCTAAATCAGAAGTTTCCCAGGCTGAGTTCTACACTGTTATCCTCCTGCCTCAGCCTCCCCGAGTGCTGAAATAGACATATTCCAACACACTTGGATCTAGCCTTTTTTGAGACAAGATTTCTCTAAGTTTCCCAGGCTAACCTTGAACTTGTGATTCTCCTGCCTGCCTCAGCCTTCCAAGTAGGTGGGATTAAAGGCACAAGCCACAGCACCCATCTCAGTATGCATTTTTAGCACATATTATGTTTTTCACACTGTATTAAGCAGCATTAGAGATAACAAAGCTGGAAAACCTCACCCCTTAGAAAAGCTTATAATATGGTAGACAAAAAACAGTAATGTCAATTATAGCCAACCAACATGTATAAATTCCTTTTTATTGAAAATATTAAAATAATGATACGTCATCACTGGGTAGTATAAAAGAAAAGCTGGAAACTAGCATTGGGCTGCAGGATTTCACCTATGAGGTTTTACTTTAAGCATTCGCTGAACTAATGTTTTCTTCGTTCTTAGAGATGAGATACTCGACCAAGATGCTAAATGAGCTGTTCCTTATAACACACATTAGAAAAAAGGAATGAAATTCTCATTCTCAAAACCTGACCCTGTTACTGTTTCGTCCCAACGTGTCAGCCTCCAAACCCTTGCTGTGCTCGCGAGCACACAGCGCTTTCTCCCCCACCGGAAGTTAGTGCAGCCCTACCGGAAGTTAGTGCAGCCCTACCGGAAGTGAGCGCAGCCCCACGGGAAGTGAGCGCAGCCCCGCCGGAAGTGAGCCCAGCCCCGCCAGAAGTTAGCGCAGCCCCACCGTCCCCTACGAAGTGTGCGGCAGCTGTGCCACACGTCACTTCGGCATAGAAGCCTGAAGAGCACTCGCCGCCGGGCTTCATCCAGAGCTATTCCATGAGCGACTTTCAGCCCCCAAGGCCCAGTGAGGAAGGCAGTAAGGACCACAGCCCCTACCCCGGCTTCAGGGAGATGAGCGTGAGAACAGAATCTTTTACTTAAGCGTAGTGTATTGTGGTCAGATGCTCCGTGTTCTACAACGCATCACTTGCTGCAGCTCAGTCACCAGCCTGTGGCGCCACTAAGACATGAGGTCCGGGGAGGAAGTCAGGTCACTGGGAGGCCCTTCCGAGACACTGAGACTCCAGCCTCCCGTTCGCGCTTCCCTTCTCAGCTAATCTGTGGTGAGCAGTTTTATTCAGGCGTACTAGCCACGTTCTGCTTCATGACAGTTTTACAACAACACAAACAGCTAACCATGGACTGAAATCTCTGAAAACATGAGCCAAACAAATCCTCTTGAAATTACAGTTCTTGAGTATTTGTCGAGGTGACAGAAATCTAACACACTAAACTGCTTGTTTGTTTGTTTGTCCTATGTGGTTCAGTCCGGCTTTGAACTCAGCATGTAGCCCAGGCCTGCCTCAAGTCGTGGCAATCCTCCTGCCTCAGCCTCCCAAGTGTGTGCCAATACACCCAGCTCTCCCTAAACGCTGAGTTTATTTAAATAATTTTAACACACAGTTCTAAACTAACCAGTCCTGCTCTCATTAAATGCCCAGTAAATCTTTTCATTATATGGCTTAAACTATAGCTCTTCCACTAAAGCTTTTTTTTTTTTTTTAAGGTTTTTTGAGACAGGGTCTCACTTTTTTGTGGTTCAGACTGGCCCTGAGCTCAGCCTCCAACTCACATCACAGCAATCCTCCTGCCTCTGCCTCCCGAGTGCTGGGATGACAGGCGTGAGCCACCACGCCGGCCACTGGTATGTGGTATTGGTTGCCGCTGGGGTGAGTCTCCACACCCAGTATTGTTATGTGGTTACCAGGGATTGAATCCGGTTCCTTGCGCTTGCAAGACAGGCGCCGGAACCACTGAGCTATATCCCCGGCCCTTCCACTAAAGCTTTATAGGTTTAACATACCCACAATGAAATTAAGAAAGAAATAAACTTTCCTAAGAAGCACTAACCAAGTGGTAAAAAACTTACCGGGGACTGAAGGCTGGGAAGAATACTAGCTTTGTTTCTTATAACTTCCTAGGCACTTCTGGAAAGACTTGGAAAAGATAGTAAAAGTTGCTTGTGTTGACTGCCGCACTGTCCTGCACATGAGAGGCTATTACGAGAAAGAGCTCAGCAAAGAACTGGCCAGCTTTCATCAGGAGCAAAAGCAGTAAAGTCCAAAATGCGGAGACTTGTGGGATCAGAAGAACAACACAGAAAAGTGTTTAAGAACCTCAGACCTCAGTCTTGTGGCAAAGATCAAATCAAGCTATGGTAATTACATGAATCCTGCAACCTCAGAGTGGATTAATGTATCTCGAAACAAATCCTCCCAGTCAGACACAGGGGCTTAAGGTGTCGCTCTTCCACCAAAGCTTAATTCGCCAAAAGTAACCGCGATGAAATCGTGGAGGAGGGACGTCTTGACAGGTCTTCGCAGAGTTCTCACTGACACCGGGCCGGGACAGGCCAGAGGCGGCGGCCTGTGTGCACTGAGCCATGGTTAAGAAAGCTGTGTGTGAGCAGATGACGGCTGGGCAGACCTGCCTGGGGGGCTCAGCACAGCACCCCACAGTGTGCCCCTCTCACGGGGCTGCTTGTGAGCTGAAGGCAGTTGAGCCACAGCAGCAGAGGACACCTCGCTCCTGCCCGTGTGCCCGAAGACCAGGCGGACATCCTCGGGAAGGAAAGAGGAGCCCTCACTCTCAGAGATGGAGGCGCCGAGGAGGCTGGGCGGGAGCGGCCTCCCCACCGGCAGCCCCGGCTTCGCTGTTGTTCACTGCGGCTTCGGCGCCAAGCCCTTTGCCTTTGTCTCGCTAACTGTCTACAAGCTGCCTGCCTGCGGTCCACAGGCCGTAAAAGCTGTCAGACCCAGACGCTCCTTTGGGCGTTTATTCCTGCTTTCCTGTCCTCTTCCATGCAGCCCCAAACGCTGTCCCGGAGATGGAGTCACCAACAGAGGGAACTCGACCTGCTGGGCCTGGGCCATTTTGAGACTGAGTGAGACTCTGTCTCAAAATACAAAATTTAAAAGGGCCAGGGGTGTCGCTCAGAGCTCAAGTCTTGGGTTCTGTCGCCAGCGCAGAGGGAAGGGTGGGGAACACCACAGAACAAGAGCTGGGAGCCCTTGGGGGTGGGGGGTCAGCGGGATCCAGCTAGGCTTTTCCTTTTGCCCCGGACAGAGACGTGCTGAGCGTCTGTCTGGAATTCCTCCTGAGGACTTGGCGTTTGATTTCCTAGGGGACTGTTTCCCTGCCTGACTCTGACTCTGCCGTTGGAGGCTGGAGTTGCAGAGGGAGCGGAGGACTTGTCCTTCCTACGTTTAAGTCTCCAGGTCAAAAGCAGCCGCCCAGGTCTGCTGTCACTGCCTGAGTCAGAAATCGCAGCTGCGGGGACTCAGGATTTGGTGCTCCATCCTGTACCCAGTAGGAGTTGGAGATGGTCTCTCTCTGGAGGGGTCTATTCTCCATTTGGGAAGGAAGAAAACAATATTTATAGTGACAAGTGGATGCAAGGAACGGACAGATGTCAGACAGATGTCAGACAGATGTGCCGTTTGTGCTGGGGATGGCACACAGGCCACACGAGTGCTGAGCAGGTGCTTTACCTCCAAGCTCCAGCCCAGACAGATGTGTATCCTGTCAAATAGATAAATGTGATTTTTTAAAAAAAGAATAGATTTGGGTCTTAGCAAGACAGTTCACAAACTATCATTTCTCCTACTTCCTTACCCACCTGACTCCCTTGGGTGGAAAGGATGCACTTCTGGGCAGAAGTTGTAGTGCGTGCGTGTGTGTGTGTGTATAGTGTGTGTGTGTGTGTGTGTGTGTGTACACTCACTTGGCGTCTGGTTCTAGGCTTCAAGCCCAAGGCCTCCATGCGGACCAGGCCAGGGTCCCCTACCAAGCTGCGCCCACTCCCAGCTGCTGCGAGAGGTGGTTTCTCCTAACTTGACCAGCGACTTTTATCAAATAGTTCAGGGATGGCAGAGATCACAGACAGAGCTCCAGCCACCTGGTAGGGAAGCAACGCAAGTGCGGAAGGGTTTAGCCAAGAAACAGCCTTTTCCTCTTTAAACCAAGACGCCTTTGAAGAAAGTCGCTCCTTCCTTCTGTCCTCTCTCCCTCCCTCCCTTTCTCCCTCCCTTTTCCCCTCACACTAGAGGTAGGACCCAGCCAGGCCTTGGGCACTAGGCCGGTGCCCCACCCCGTCTCGCTCCTCTGTCTCTTAGTTAAATGGCTGAAGCCCTCTTTGTTTTCCCTTTATAATTAGTGCATATGTCCAAGAGCAAATCGTAATCTTTGCTACTTTAGGACGAGGTTCCCAGCAATTACATTCCGTTTCGTTTCTTCATTTAATGGGTATAAGCGGCTCACATAGACTAGTAAACAGAAACTGTTTTGTTTTGTAATCGCGGTGATTGAACCAGGGTCTTCACATTGAACCATGTCCTCAACCCTTTTTAAATTTTAAAACAGGGGGCCGGGGAGTTAGCTCAGTGGTTCCGGCGCCTGTCTTGCAAGCGCAAGGGCCCGGGTTCGATTCCTCGGTAACCACATAACAATACTGGGTGTGGAGACTCACCCCAGCAGCAACCAGTACCACATACCACAGTGCCGGGCGTGGTGGCTCACGCCTGTCATCCCAGCACTCGGGAGGCAGAGGCAGGAGGATTGTGATGTGAGTTGGAGGCTGAGCTGAGGGCCAGCCTGAACCACAAAGCGAGACCCTGTCTCAAAAAAAAAAAAAAAAAATTTTAAAACAGGGTGTTTCTACATTGTGAGATTGCCCAGACTGGCCTTAAATGCATGATCCTCCTGCCTCAGCCTCCCAGAGTGCTGGGATTGCAGATGTGCACTCACACCCAGCTAGAAACGGAGGCTTGCAATGTCGCTGAGCATCTGTCACTCCAGCTACTCTGGAGACTGAGGCAGGGGTGTCGCTTTTTGGAGCGCAGCCTTAGCAGTTAATTAGACTCTGTCTCGAAAATCTAAGGGAGTGGGGTAGGAGAGGCTGGGGATGTAGCCCAGTGGCGAAGCGCAGGAGCACACGCACGTACACACGCATGCACGCACACATCCCTGGGATTTGAGGAGCATTTTCAGGAAGTTGCCGTGATCACTATCGAGGAGGGCAATGAGCGAGGAAATGTGAAAGCTGTCTTTTCTGTACACCTTAATTTTTACATGGCAATATCGTTTACTGCAAAATAAATGCTAAATGAAACCAAAAAAAAATCAAAAAGGCAGAAAGGACCCGCTGTACTTTTCATCGTGACCGGCAGGTGTCGCTGCCTCACCGGGTAAGGGTGCTGTCCACCATTGGGGCGGCAGGGGAGGTTTGCAGAGAAGGGGAGGCTCCCCTATACCTCAGGGCCCTCGCGGGACTGGGGTTTACCTTCTGGAGAGAAGGGTCCCAAATCTCTTCTCATGCTTGGAGCTAACATTTGCTGAACTCATACAAGACTGTGTCTGCCTCTCAGAGGCCCTTGCACTTGCAAGGCAGGCCTCGGAACCACTGAGCTAAATCCCCCCCTACGTTTGTTCCTTGAGACCGGGTCATGCTATGTGGCCCAGCAACAACGTCTTGCCTCGGCCTCCCAAGTGCTGGAATGTCCGGGCGTGGGCTGTCACACCTGGCTCTCCTCTCATTTTATTCTTTCCACCTCTCGTACACTAAGTTAGCACCTGGTTTGTTTTCTGGAGTGTGTGTGTGTGTGTGCAGTACCAAGAATCCAAGGCAGTGTGTGTGTGTGTGTGTGTGTGTGTGTGTGTGTGTGTGTGCGCGCGCGTGCGTACCTGGTTTGTTTTCTGGGGTGTGTGTGTGTGTGTGCGCGCGCGTGCGTGTGTGCGTGCGTGTGCGCGCGGTACTAGAATCCAAGGCAGGACCCTGCGCTTTCGAGGCAGGCGCGGCACCACTGAGCGAGATCTGTACTGCTTTCTGCGCACTGCTGTGGGTCTGAGCCAGAGTCTTGCACACGCCACGCACAAACCAGGCAAGGGCTGCAGCCCGGACACCCCAGCCGTGGGCAGTTTCCAGCCTGGAGTGAGTGTGCGCAGGATGCGCGGAGCCTCCTCCCGGGCTCCAGCCCCGCGCTGCCCCTCCGGGCAGAAGCATCCGGGTTCAGGTCCCGGCCTCCCCTCCCCCCTCCTCCGCTCTATAAAAGGCACGGCTCCCACATCCCACCATGCTTGTTTCTGGGGTGACAGAAGCAGAAAACATGGACTACTTACGACGGTGTTGTTCTGCATAGTTAAGTTCTCTTGGTCCGGGAATCTTTTTCAAAGTCGAGCATGAGAATCTGCTCAGCCCACGGAAGGAGGGTCGGCGGAAGTGAGCGCCGCTGGGTCATTGAGAATAAATGTAAGGGGCTGGGGTTTTGGCTCAGTGGTTCCGCCTCCTGCCTTGCAAGAAGCAGAGGTCATGAGTTCAACTCCCAAGAACAACAACAAGTTCAGATGAAACCTTACTAGAGTCCTGGAGAGCGCTCAGGAGATCCAGGGGCAGACTGCCCTCTGGCCCCGTGTGCCAGCCGAAAGGCCATGGCGACAGGCACCACACACACAAGCTTCAGTGCCGCGTGGTTTCGCTGACTTGGCAACCCGGAGAACAGGCCTTTCAAAGAACACAGGATACAATAGATGTTTTGCAAAAGCGAGGGAGACCAAAGAGTGGTGGGAGTGGGAGGGGGGGGTGAGGGGAAGGACTGGGGCACTTCGCCCCGTGGACGGCGCCCAGGGGTGTGGTCACCGCAAACGGGGGCTCGCAAACAGTGTACTTTTTTTTTATAGTTCAGGCCGGCCCTGAACTCACTACGGAGCCCAGGGTAGCCTCAAACTCACAGCAATCCTCCTGCCTCTGCCTCCCGAGTGCTAGGATTACAGGCATGACCAACCACATTCGGCATAAAATTTAACTTTTTTTGTTTGCTTGTTTTTTGAGACAAGGTCTCGCCTTGTAGTTCAGGCTGGCCCTGAGCTCAGCCTCAGACTCACATCACAGCAATCCTCCTGCCTCTGCCTCCCGAGTGCTGGGGTTACAGGCATGACCCACCACACCCTGTGCTGTGCTTTGTGGTACTGGTTGCTGCTGGGAGTGACTCTCCACACCCAGTATTGTATGTGGTTACTGGGGATTGAACTGGGCCCTTCAGATTGCAAGACAGGCACTGGAACCACTGAACTAAATCCCCGGCCCTAAATTTAACTTTTTTAAAAAAAGAGTGCAGTCATAGTAACTAAAAATAGAAATGAACTTGCTATGGATGATGGGATCTTCTGACTCACAAACAGGGGAAATAGCCAGAGTATGACACACACCCCTGTGTGGGGAAAAAGCATTTGGAATAGAACTTTAAACTAGTCTGAGAAGCACCCGACACCCACAGCCAGGCTGGGACAACTACTTGGAGAGGGGAAGCTCTGGCTGGTTTCCAGGGGAGCTGAAATCTAGGGTTTTCATTTGCAAGGGCACCGTCCCAAAATGTTTTTTGCTGCACACTGTGATGCAGGCTGTGCTCCCAGCACTCCAGAGGCTGAGGCAGGAGGATCCCTGTGAGTTCAAGGCCAGCCTGGCTTCATAGTTCAAAGTCAATCTGGAGTACACAGTGAGACCCTGTCTCAAAACACACACACACATGCACACATGCATGCACGCAACACATGCACATACATGCACACACATGCACACATATATGCATGCATGCAAAACTCAAACAACACCAAAAGATTTTTCTTCTTGTGAGACTGGGCCACTGGTCCCACCGGTCCTATCATTCGGTTCTGCTGCGTTTTCCTCTAGGAGCCCAGCAAACCGCCCGATTCTGGCCCTGTCTGCAGAGGCACAGGGCTGGTGCAGTAATCTCACATGGCGCATCTCATGCCCCGGCCTCGAGACAGGGGTGCAGGACTCCAAGGCTGAGCTGCTGAGAACACAGGAGCAGAAGGCATCTGGCTCCCCAACCCCAAGCTTGTCTTACAAGGAGCATCTCCAGTGAGCAGCAGGGCGGGGTGGGCAGGTGTGGCCGGAAGTGAGGACAGCCAGGAGCAGGCAACATGAGGACCCAAACGCCAGCGTCTTCCACTTTAGGCACCCTGGTGACACCAGCCCCACCACATAGACTGTGCTCTCCAGAGCAAAGGGGGTGTCGCCATCACCCACGCATCACAGGTGCTATCACCAAGCTGGGGAACCTGAGGCATGGCCAGCTGTGTGGCCCCCAACCTGACAAGAGCAAGGGAAGCTAGAGGGTGTCCAGGGTTTTCTCGGTAACATGTCACACAAACATTCTGCCTTGGTGGCTGGTTGTGGGCTGAGGGTAGGAGATACTGTTACAAAGCTAAAAGACAGGCCCCCAGATGACCAAGGGAGATGCAGCCCGGGGCCAGGCTCAAACGTGCTCCTCGCCAGGGGCCGCAGACGAGGGCGAAGCCCATCCAGAGATACGGGGCTGCAGCCTCTGAGAGCTGGGCGGGAACCTGCCTCTCAAGACCTGGTGCCAGTGAGGAGCTTGGACGGACATTCCACCTCAACAAGACCTCAGAAGGAAGTTTCCCCCGGAGCTACCAGCCGGCTGCCCCCAAGGTCCTGGCCCGCAGAGCTCAGAGGCCACGGATGCGTGCTGCTATAGTGGCTGTGCTTTGAGGTGGCTCGTTACGCAGCACTAGCTAACTGCTACAAGGAGGCCCCGACGCAGGCGGCCCTTCCCCTCTCAGGCCACCTGCACATGTCCTGATCATCACTCGCCTCAGGGCGCCCTGCGGGAGATGGGCCACGACGCCCACCCCAAGGTACTCGTCCCCGGATCTCTAGGACCTGCGACTAAGGCAGAGGAACTTTCCAGGTGCTCCTGAGGCTGCCCAGCTGGAAGCGGGGAGTACCTTCCGTACTAGGTTACTGGAGTGAGCCCAGTCTCGCCACGTGAGCGCCCCCTTCTCGTTTCCAGACTTCTGCCCCGTAAAAGACGAGAAGATAAATGAGAACTGTGTTACTCTGTGAGCACTCTTAGGAGTAGCGACAGAAAGCCAGACGTCCCCAGCCCTCACTGCACCGCAAACCGGAAACCGATGACAACTGTCAGACACACGTGAGGGGAGGACGGGGCGCCGGGCCATGGGCTCCCGCCCTGGCTCCACTCACAGGGCATCTCAGGCCCTCATCTTCCAGACCTTCAGCCGCAGCCTCCTGCTCGAGCGCCGTGAACTGGGCCAGCAGCCAGGCTAGGTGGGCTCTGTTCTACACTTTGGTTGTCTGAGGATAAAATGTTTTGCTCTACAGACTTTGAATATTTGTCACTCTGTTCCGTGGTAAAATTCCTTTTGTTCATCTCAGCGTTTCAACTAAAATAGAAGCGGGAGGGAGGCAGGATTTTACAAGAGAAATGGAGTCTACAAAAATCACAGCGTCTGGGATAACCCAACACCGCGGCGCAGAGCAGGAACTGAGGGTCGGTAATGCCATCGACCTGCAGGGGGCGGTAGAGCCCAGGCCCGGCCTGAGCCTTTCCGCCCAAGATCGGGAACCGAAACTCTGTCCGAAGTACCGGATTCTGTGCCCATCTCGTGCAAAGAAAGGATATAATTAATAGGAAGGAAGAACTGAAAAGAACTAAGGTGGGAAAGAAAGTGGCAGATGAGCCGGCTGCGGGTCAGTGGGAGCAGAAAGGGCGGAGGAGGACGGAGGGTGGCGTGCGGGCTGGGGCGGGAGGGGAGACCGCAGGCTGCGGGGAGCTGAGCGTCTCGACCCTGCAGACAACATCAAACTCACTGCAAGACTAGGACCTTCAGGATCCAGCTGCTGTTCGGAGAAAAGTGAGTTTTCTTGCCAAGTGTCAACACATCTAACCTTTCATATTCAGTGTTGCCTCGAGCAGTATCAGTTTATAAATCACACTTGCCTCACAGTAAAAATAAAATAAAGGAGTGACTGTGCTTCTTGTTTTCTGTTGTTAAATGAGGCCCTAAGTTACCATTTTGTTTAATTATTTTACTTTTTAAATTGAATTTTTTATCGGTACATTTTATATACACATCACAACCACGCTTCGTTTTATTCTTCTATTTTGGCGCTGGTCAGATTGCGCTGGGCTGGGCGCTAAGTGCCAGCTCTGCGCTCTGTCGCAAATGACGCCCCAGCCCGTGTTTCTCCACCCTTGGACTGTGAGCCTGCTGTCACTCCTGGAGCTAAGGCGTGACCTGTGCAAACACTGCTGCAAGGGAAGCAAACGCAGCCGTTTCTCCAGACCCAAAGCTGAGCGCCGGCTCCTCGCCGGGTCCGGGGGCGCCGAGGGCTCCGCCGCAGTGCGAGCCGGGCGTCAGTCTGTGTCCTGCCACGCTGAGGTCTTGGCTACTCTTGTCCTTGTTGTCACCCACTCTCCGTCACTCCCTGGAACAGAGCTGCTGTCCCAGGGGCAGACGGGAGCACGAGAAGGAAGCAGGTGTCACTCGCAGGGACGTCTCCTCTCCCAGCACCCCTTTCACCCCGCTCCCGCACACATGCTCCGGAGTCAGCAAAACCCCACATGTTCTGTCGCTTTTAAAATGAAAAGCAAACTTAGTCTGGGAGGAGAAGCCCATCCTCTCCTGGGGACTGACCCAGGGCCTTCTCACTGAGCTGCATTCCGGCTCTTTGTGATTGATATTGTTATTGTTACTGTTATTATTTCAAGATAGAGTCTCCTAAAACTGCTAACTTGCGCCCATTGGGCTTAAACTTAGTTCTCCTACCTCAGCCTCTTATACTGCTGGGATTACAGGCCCTCACCACCATGCTGAGCCACAGCTAGTCTCTGCAGCTCCGAGGGGTGCGGCCTCGGAGCGGACAGAAAGAACTCGCCGTCAGGCGCCCTGTGCTCTTCGCCATACTTGAGCAGCCGCAGCCGTTTCTAAGGCCCAGGCAGCCCATCCGCTCGGCTCAGTCTGCGTCCGGAGAAACCTGGCCTAGGGCTCGCCTCTGGCCATCTGTATAAACGTGCCACTCCCTTGCCTCTGAATTAAAACCTTTCTTCTCAAAGCTGAGGTTTTGGACTTGGAAACTGCCAGCAGGAGGTGGGGTCGGGGTGGGGTCTGGGCCACTTCGAAAGCAGCCGGCCGGCCCGGCCAGGAGGGTGCGGGAAGAACTGAGCTCCAGGAGTCAGCAAAGGCAGAGCCTTAAGCCAAGTCGCCAGGGAGAAGGGAAAGAAAACCAGCAGAGGTTCAGATCGGGAACTAAAGGAAGTCCAGGCTGGTTTTACCTGAGTTACCGGAGCTGGAGTTAAGTTGGGGGGTGGGGGGCAGGCTGAGGCCACAGGGAAAGAGAAGTCACACGTAACGCTATGGCCAGCAGCAAGGCAGCCGGCATGTGTGTGTGTGTGTGTGTGTGTGTGTGTGTGTGCGCGCGCGCGCACGCGCGTGACTGTTAACACTGACTGGGTCAGGGCTTCCTACAAAGGGGGGCTCTGTGTGAGGGCCTTTTCCAGCCCAGAGAGTTCCAGCAATTTCTCGTCTGTCTTTGGTCTCCAGAGCAGTAGTGAATTTTGCATGATGGCCGCCAGCTCTGAGGTCCAAACAAACCTTCTGAGTGGGGGGAGGTGAGGCTGCCCGTAGTTCCCAGGTAATTTCTTTTTTTTTTTAGGTTTTTTGAGACAGGGTCTCACTTTGTGGTTCAGGCTGGCCCTGAGCTCAGCCTCAAACTCACATCACAGTCCTCCTGCCTCTGCCTCCCGAGTGCTGGGATCACAGGCGTGAGCCACCACGCCCGGCACTGTGGTATGTGGTACTGGTTGCTGCTGGGTGTGGGTCTCCACACCCAGTATTGTTATGTGGTTACCGGGGAATCGAACCCAGGCCCTTGTGCTTGCAAGACAGGCGCCGGAACCACTGAGCTAACTCCCCGGCCCTCCCAGGTAATTTCTGTTAAGCGAAGGAAAAGAAGTTAAAAGCACTTTTGTTAGCAGCACTTGGCATAAAGCAGTGAATTCATCAGACGGAGCGCTAGTCTTTCTGGATGTTTTTGTTCACCAAGGGAGAAGTCTAGTAACCAATCCTCAGCACCATCCTGTCTCTGCCTCGCCTGAGGACGCGGGGCTGGGAGCCCGGTCTGTGGTTGAGGACCAGCTCTGGGGTACACTACATCTTAACAATTTGTTTCTAAATTTCCTCTTGGTGGCTCAGCATTGGTCTCCGAGTAAAGGACCAGCAGCACCAAAGAAAGGAAAAGATGACAAGGAAACTACACTGAAGGTCCATCTCTTTTCCTACTGAAGCTTGAGAAAGGCGGAGAGGCCAGCTGCTCCTGCAGGGAAAGCTGGGGCCCTGCAGGGAGCGGAAGGGCCTGGGCGAGGCTCCTGGTGAGTTAAGAGTTAAATCCCTGCTAGACAGCAGCTCAGAAAAGCAAAGGAGGGAGCTGAGGAGGGCCAGGCCCCATTGCCTCCTGCCCACCTCAAAGACAAACAGGGACCCGGCACCTACTGAGAAACCCACTTTGTATATAAAATGTACCCTCACACCGATGCATAAATACATACGCGGTTTATCTCTCAGCATGTTAACACTACAGACCCCTTGCAACCCTTTTACTCACTTGGCCTTCAACACGAGTTCACTGTGAGTCTCACAGAGGTCAGCGGACAAAACTGGGGGACCTGGGAGTGCCCGAGGGTGCAGCGGGCCGTGGGAAGGACACGACTTGACTGGGGGCTCAGTCCCGCGGCTCCCGAGGGCCCCATCCTCCTCCTTGGAGAGAACAGAGAACAAACCCCTAATAAAATAACCCTCCGCTTGGACCCCTCTCCACTCGGGCCTACTGGCCTGCAGCTGTGGGGCCTACATCCCGGGGCTCCTGGGGCTGGGTCTGCTCACGCCCTCCAGGAGTCGGTCGAGGTGGGAGCCAGGCTGGGGCCCCTGGCACCTCCCCAACTTACCTGCTCTCACGCAGTCCGTCAGGCTCACACACAGTCCGGCCAGCTCACGGTTCCAGGTGCAGGTACAGGCTGAGCCCAGAGTCGACGGGGTGAAGCGCTCGGAGCACTTCCGAGACACCTCCTCCCTTTTCTGCTCGCCCTTCCTTAGTTTCGTACTCATTCTTGCTGGGTTTCCTTTCTCTCCTTCTGTTACTCTGCTAAGGCATACTTGAGAAATCAGGTCGGGACAGTGCCCATAGCAAGCAGTAAAACTCTACCTAACTGGGAATTTCAAAACGTCAGAACCATTCAGTACTGTTACTAGTTCTCGGAAAGGGTCATGAATGAGCCGAGAGAAACAGAAATGGCTCGGCTCACTGACGGCGAGTTCGTAGCACACCTGGAGCCATCACGCACCGGTTCTTTGACCCACTGCTACTCGGGAAATGTTTCTCAGCGAGGAACTGAGCAGGAGCTGCCGCTACACTCTTTCTTCAAGACCTGGAACATGGGTGCAGGTCTTTTCCTACGCCCATGACTAACTCGTATCAAGAGTAAAGGAAATGTTTGAAGATAATCATTGAAACGTTTTCAAACATAATCAAGACATCAACTAATGGTCTCAAGAATCCCAGAGAATCGCAAGCTGGATACACACTGAAACAAACACATTGTGTTCAGACCGCTGCAAATCAGGGATGAAGAGGAAGTCCTGAAAGTGGCCAGTGGAAAAAAGACACAGTACCTCTACAAGAGTAAAGACAGGAGTTATCCACACCCTTCCTGCTGCAGAATTCAAAAGGACAGGGGACCCCAAGCAGGAATCTTTATTCAGTGTGCAGTGGACCCAAGTGCTGGGCCACTGAACAGGGCAACGTTTCATCTTTTATTTAGTGTGCGTGGGGGGGGGGGGTTAGTCCCAGGGACCCTGTGAGTTTACTGGAATAGACAAGATCAGACAGTTTAATAATTGAACTTTGTAAGAAGACTGTCTTATGAATCATATGAGAACAGAGTGTCATAAAGTTTATTTTTGGAACATCTGGGTTACAAAACTTCATTTATAGGAACATGACCTTATCAGTATCTAGAGGTCAGCAGTTATGGGAAAGGTGAGTGGGACTTGAGTGGGGAGCTATTAGACTGCTTCAGCCAGGAGAATTGATTTTCTTTTCTTTTAAGTTCTGCTTTAGTTGTGAGGGGAGAAAACACAAAAGAAAACACATAAGCCAGAAAGCAATGTGGTGACATCCTTTAAAACAGAGCAAAAAACCCTGAAATTCAGAATTTTGCATATAGCAAAAGTATCTTTCAATAGTGAAGAAGAAAGAAACTATCAACAGTGAAGAGGTAACCCGTAGAATGGGGAAGAAATTACCACCTGTTCCCAGTCAAAAGACCGAGTATGTGGGCCGGGGAGTTAGCTCAGTGGTTCCGGCGCCTGTCTTGCAAGCGCAAGGGCCCGGGTTCGATTCCCCGGTAACCACATAACAATACTGGGTGTGGAGACCCACACCCAGCAGCAACCAGTACCACATACCACAGTGCCGGGCGTGGTGGTTCACGCCTGTAATCCCAGCACTCGGGAGGCAGAGGCAGGAG
>PVIR01019640.1:0-31679 GCA_004026965.1 Petromus typicus
AGTCTTTTAATTCTTTTGTGTATATACCTAGCATGGCAATGGCCGGGTCAAATGGGACCATCAATCCTAGCTTTTTGAGGATTCTCCAAACTGATCTCCACAGGGGTTGTACGAGTCTACAGTCCCACCAACAGTGGAGAAGGGTTCCTTCTTCTCCGCAGCCTCGCCAACATTTGCCGTTGGCTGATTCTGAGATGGCCAATAAAGATAATTAAAAAAAAAAAAAAAAAAAAAAAAAGAATTAATACACATTGCAGAGAATGGAAGAATTCACAACATCACACTGATATTTCTTGTACAGATCATACAATAGCATTCACTTTATTGTGTAAGTTCTAGATTATTGGATGTATCAGCTGATGACATCTTAGTTCACCATTTACTCCGTGAAAGTTTTAGGCTTGAGGTATTTCATCATCTAACTTTTGTACTGACCCTTGAATTATTTATTTAAGATAGATAGAGTGCGTAACCACTAAAATTTTATGTTGAAAAGGAGCATTGACATAAATTAATGATAGTTTTGGAAAATGCCTATTGAAATTTGAAGAAAATATAAAGTTTTGGTATTATTTCATATATTTTTAAAAGAAGACATAAACATACTTTCTGTTCAGCTTCTAGCTAAAGTTAGACATGTCCCTTCCTTCAAGAATTAAAACGAACCTCTCTTGAATTCAAAAGTTCTACTTTGATGTCAATTTTAAAGCCAAAAGCTCATCTAGCTTTGAAAGTTTTCACAGTCTTTAAGTTTTTATTTTGTTCATAATATATTAAATTATTATGACTTGCTTTAGAAATGTTTATCAATGGATCAGGACTTCATGGTCACCTTCACTAGCAAAGATAAGTAGAAAATTGAGCTGTCTCTATAAAAGGTATTTGGATAAATAATGATCAGTTACTGATAGAGCTTCTTCTTTGTTATGTAGACATTACTGATCTAGCTTGATTACTAGACTGATTGATTACTTTCTCACTGACAGAATTATTAGTGAAGACAAATGACCTTTCCATGCACTTCACTCTGTTTTCAGAGTCTAATGTTAATGAGCAGAATCCAGAGAAATAACACATTGATTTGAATTCTGACACCACTTGTATATATACCTTTTGTATATATACTTATATATAAGTATATTTACTTATATTCTATATGTCAAAATTATCTTTAATTTTAAAATGATTGCATATTTATATGGAGTTTCAAATCAGACATAGGACAGTCTTATAAACCCAAATACTTTACTTAGTCTCTACTAATATTAATATACTCCCTAGAAAAAAATTTAATAGAAGAAAATTGGCATTGATATAATTCACAGAATGTATTCATATTTCTGTAATTGTTAGAATGTGTGTGTATGTGTGTGTGTGTGTGTGTGTGTGTGTGTGTAGCTCTGTGCAATGCTATGCATGTGTAACCGTATAATTATCATTGAATTCAAGACAGAGCATTAGCATGCAGACTCCTCTCCATTCCAATAGATCCTTGTGTTGTTCAGGTTTATACCTTCTCCCTAGTAGTTCCATCAATTCCTTGGAGTAAGATACTAGAATATCTAACTACAACAAGAGATTTATCTATTTCAGCTTACCAGCTTTTCTTTAATGAATTTCTAAGTTCTAGTGTTGAATAGTACATATTTACGATGGCTATAAATATCTAAGTACTCATTTTTTTATTGTGAGATGATATCACTTTTATTTCTTATTGCTTTATTTGTTCTCTTGTCTACATTCTGTAATATTAATATAAGCATTTTACTTTCTTGAGAAATAAATGTTTGCATATGTGTATTTGTTATTTTTAATTAAATCTTATATTTACTTCTATTTGGAGAATCTCATATATTTATAATTACTATTTATCAAAATTTTGAATCTATAATAATTACATATATATTAGGGAATTAGTGTATATATGCATCACATCCTGATAATTTTAATTCCTCCACCTACCTTGATCTTAACTCCTTTGATATCTTTTCCATCTTCACAAAGTCTACCTCTGTTTCCTACCATCTCACTTTTATTTTTCTTTTTAAAATATTATTATTCTGAAGTTCTAATAAAAATAAACTATGTGATATTTTACCTATTATATTTGATTTATTTCACTCAGCATTATCATCCCAAGATCCATCTATAGTATTTTAGTACAAATAAATCTATCCTTCTTTATAACTCAATAGTACCATTTATATGTATAATATATATAATATATGTAATCATATATGTATAATATAATATGCATAATTTACATATAATATAATGTAAATAATATAATATATCACAAATATACATTATATAATATATATTATAATTTTCTAGATCCATTCATTTGTTTATAGGCACATAGGCTATTTCTATAATTTATTTATGATGAATTATTCTTTTATACACATTGGTACATATATGTCATTATAATATGACAGATTTATTTCTTTAAGGAAGATGTCCAGAAGTGGCAAATCTGAGTGAAATGGAATTTATATTTTTTTGAGAAATATCCAGACTTTGTTCCTAGTGGCTATATTAATCTACGTTCTTATCCACAGTATAGAAGGCTTCCTTCTTACCTCATCATCTGCTCAACATTTGTTTTACATTCAGTGTTTGATGTTAGTCATTCTTACTGGAGTAATTGGAATCTTAGCATTTTTATTTTCATTGGTCTAATAGTCAAAGATGTCAAAAATTTTTTTTTTCTACTTGCCATTTGTGTTTCTTTTGATAGAAGTATATTTATTTCAGTTGCCAAATTTTAATGTGGTTTTTGGGGGGTCAGGATTTTCAGTTCTTTATTTATTTTGCATATTCTTCTTCTGTCCAAGGGGTAGCCTGGTAACTGTGTTCCCATTCTATAGGTAGTCTATTGACTTTGTTGCTGTTTCCTTTTATGTTTGAAGTTTTTGATTTGTTATAGATTGATTTGTGAATTTTTGGTTTTATTCTTTGTGTAGTTTGTGTTCTGTTCAAAAGCTCTTGTATATGTCTATCTCTTCAAAAGTTGTACTTATTTTAATTTCTAGCAGATTTAGTATTTCTGTCTTTATCACTAGGCCTTCAGCTGATTTTTATTTGCTTTCAATACAAAGTATGACATATTGATCTATTTTCCAACTTTTGCAAATTGAAAATCAGTTCTTTTGGATGTACATAATTAGTTTTCCTGAACATATGAAGAGCTTACCTTCTACTCACTCTACTTTTTTGAGCTTTGTTAAAAATTAGGTGACCGAAATTGAATGGAGTCATTTCTTCATTTTCAATTTTAATCCACTGATGACATTAATAGACACTGATTAGTGTCTATTTCTTGTGCCAGTTTTATGCTATTTTTAATTGCTGTAACTTTGCAGTACAACTTGATATACAGGACTGTACTACTTCCTGCATTTTTTGTTGCTGTTCTTTAAACTTTTGTATGAAAATGAAAGAGAAAGAACACTGCCAAATTCATCCATTTTGGATAACATAACTCTAATTCTTAACTCAAACAAAAATTCAACATAAAAGGGCCAGGGAGTTAGCTCAGTGGTTCTGGCGCCTGTCTTGCAAGCACAAGGACCCGGGTTTGGTCCCCGGTAACCACATACCATACTGGGTGTGGAGACTCATACCCAGCAGCAACCAGTACCACATACCACAGTGCCGGGCGTGGTGGCTCACACCTATAATCCCAGCACTCAGGAGGCAGAGGCAGGAGGATTGCTGTGATGTCAGTTTGAGACTGAGCTCAGGGCCAGCCTGAACCACAAAGCGAGACCCTGTCTAAAAAAACAACAACAACAACAACAAAAACCCACCATAAAATAAAATTACTGGCCTGTTACCTTAATGAACACTGATGCAAAAATCACCAAAAAGATACTTACACACAGAATGTAACAAATTATTAAAAAGACATTATGAGCAAGTCTGCTTCATCCCAGAGTTTCAAGAATGGTTCAACAACACTGAGATTTCATCTCACTCCAGAAAGATGGGTATTATCAAGAAATGAACCAATACAAAAGCTGAGGCTGAGGAAAAAGAAACACCTCTCCACTTGTGGTGGTAGTGTAGACCTATAACAGCCACTGTGGGAATCAGTGTGGAGAGATTTCTCAAAATAAATAACTAACTAAATAAATAAATAAATAAAACAAACTAGAGGCTCCTTTGATACACCTATATCTTTTCTTGATATCTTTCTGGAGTGATCTTTCTACAGTGATATATGCACACCCAAATTTATACAGTACAGTTTGTAGTAGTTAAATCACCCAAAATAGTCCAAATGTCCATTCCCTGATGAATGGATGAAGATGTGGTTTTTGATATACAGTGGAATATTACTCTGCCAGAAAGAAGGATGCAGTTCAGGTAAGGTACTTTCAGATATAGGTAAATGAGTGAACTTGGAAACCATATTCTTAAGTGAAATAAATTAGAACCACATGTTTAAATCCTGCATTGTTTCTCTATTGTGAGAAATTAAAAGTGGAAATGTGTACTGAAATATATAATGGGTATTGGAAAATGGGAAGAAAGTGTTCAAATGTGAAGGGGAACAAAGGCAAGACAGAGAGAAAAGAAAGAAAAAGGTGAAAGTAGAAGAAAAATATGGAAAGCTTTTGTACTTAGTAAGGAGAAGGGACCTGAGGGAAGAAATGGGATGAAATGAAATAAAATTTGATTGCAAATTTAAAAAGAATAAATGTAGCACATTGCATAAACAGCTATAATGATAAAAGCACATAATAATCTCATTAAATTAAAAATGTTTAATCAAATCCAACATCCACCATTGATTAAAAGAAAACCTTGGGGAAAATAATTATAAGGACTTTTCTGCAAATTCATAAATCTCATTAATGGCAAACCAATTTTCAAAGTTATGGTAAAAGAGGGGTAAAAACCTGAAAGCATTCTGTCTAAAGCCAGAAAGAATGCAGCTCTCAACACTCACATTCAGTACAGTATTTGAAGCTTTGACCATAACAATAAGGTAAGAGGAAAGAAAGAAAAAAGAAAAAAACCAAAGGAGTGTGTAAGAAAAGATATAAATCAATTTAGTGTTATTTACTGATGGCATAGAAGACCAAACACACTTCAATAGCAGACTCTCAAAACTAATAAACAAATTCAAAACAGTGGCAGAATACAAAATCAGCTCACAATAATCAGTGACATTTCTGTATGACAACAATGAACGCACAGAAAAAAATAACATGAAAACATCCTATTCATCGTAGAATGAATAAATAGGGAAATACCAGTGTGTGTATGCACATACATACACACATCCATAAATAACCTGGAATAACCAAGAAAATTAATGAGCGATATTATGAAAAGTGTCCTACTACAAAAAAAGACAAGCTGAAACAAACATCAAAAAGTAGAAACATCACTTGTTCCTAGATAGGCAGAATGAATGTTGTCAACACAGCCAGAAATGCATCTGGAATCACAAAAGACCTAGAATAGCAAAAGCAATTCTAAACAATAAGGACATGATGGGGGGCGTATTACCGTCCCCAACTTGAAACTGTACTACAAAGCCACTATGATAGAAACCATATGGTATTAGCAAAGCAACAGACCCGAGGACCAGTGGAGTAGATTAGAAGATCCAGAAACAACTCCAGATACACTAAGCTATCTCATTTTTGACAAAGGAGCCAAATATCCTCAGTGGAAGAAGGATAGCTTCAACAAAGAGTGCCGGAAAAACTGGACTTTAACCTGCCAAAGACTAAAGCTAGACCTAGCTCTTTCGCTGTGTACAACAATAAAATCAAAGTGGATTAGGGACCTATATATTAAAACAGACACAGTAAACCTGCTACAAAACAGGTTAAGTAAAACTATTTTTTTTTTTTAGTCTTTATTGGTACATTACATATATGCATCATGATTGCACTCCATGATGGGGATTTGTACCAGTATAAGACACAACTTAATTCTCATTTTTTTCCATAGCCCTACCCACCCTACCACCCCCCCATATACATAAAATTTGTTTCCTTACTTTTTTGTTATAATCTCATTATTTTCCCCCCTTCACCCTATTTTACTTTGAACATTTTCTATTTCACAATATATAACATACAATTCTAGGACTCGTTTACATCTTTATTTTCTCATACTAGAGAAACGATGCAATATTTACACATCTGTGACCTATTTATTTCGCTTATGAGGATGTCCTCAAGGTACATCCATTTAAGTATAAGTGATTCAAACTTATCACTTTTTATGGCAGAGTAATACTCCATTCTGTAGAAAAACCACTACCTTTTTTATCCAGTCTCCAGTTGATGGACATTTGGGTTGGTTCCAAGATTTAGCAATCACAAACAGCTGCTATAAACAAAGACAAAACCTCAAGAACATCCTAAGTTAGAGATGTGCACAAGGAGGAAAAGAAAAGTTGGAAAGAAAAAGAAATAAATTGAAAAAGTAGTAGAGGAGGAGTCAGAGTTTTGAATGTTAATTTAGCAAGTGAAACTAAAGAAATTTAGTGAATTTTTATTTTGTTTTGTTTTGTTTCTTTTGAAACAACGTCTTGCTTTGTAGTTCAGGCTGGCCTTGAGTTCACTATGTAATTCCGGTGAGCCTCCTTGAACTCAGCGATCCTCTTTCATCTGCCACTGGAGTGCTGGGATTGATTACTGGTGTGAGTCAACATGCCCAGAATTGTTGTTTGTGGTTACTAGGTTTTGAATTTAGGACCTGGGACCTGCACTCTGGAACCACTGAGCTATATCACTAAATCACTGGTCATTGAAATTTTAATATCCATATTTTTTCAGATCTCAATTTGGAATGAAAAGGTTTTCAGATAGCTCAATTTACTCAAGAGCATATGTATTTGAGAGGCCAAAGTCAGAAGTATTCTAGGAAAAAGTAATTGATAATAATTGTAATTTATTTGAATAAGTACTATGTACTCTTGTACTTCCAAATCAAATAACCATCCTTCTTCCAGTAGAAGTCATTACAGAGGATTTTAACTCAGTAGTTAAACACTGATTATCTTAAAATTTATCAATCAGTTTCGGTTTTCACTGTGACAACTCACATTCCCTCTGGTTATCAAGAGTCTGTCCTGTTTTTAATAGGTCTAAGGACTTAATTTTTTTAATTTTACTGCTAGGATAGCAAATACTATCTTACTGCAGACATAGTCATCCATTTTGTAAGATATTTTTGCCAATATAATTAGAAATATTCATTTGCTTAGCAAAATATTATTCTGAAAAATTACAGATTTAAATTATATTGAAACACTTAAATATTCCTGTTAAATATTTTTTAAAATTTCCTGTTATCAAATTTTTTGCTAATTTCTATTTCCAACTGGTGTTCCACTTTTATATTTTGTAACGTTCTTGGAGCAGTGACAGTCATTTTGTTGGCCTTCCATCAATGGCTTTTAGATGTGTCAAATTATCTTTGCAGTTATGTATAGTCCATAGGTGACTCCTCTATGGAGTTACTAAGTTAAAATTAATAGAATTTGTTATGAATCTCAAAGTGAAATACTTGAAGCTAAATCATAAGGCAAAAAGAAAAATTAGAAATTGGTACTGTATTTATTATGTCATATTAAATAATAGAAAAAAACTGAAAAAATAAATTAAGATATTTATGTAGAGTCAGAGTAAAAGCATGATTAAGAAAAGAAAGAGGCTATCATGCATGCATGTACTGCTAAGCTTTTCTTTGCTATCTGATTTTTTTTTTTCCAGTACTGGGAATAAAACTCAGATCTTTGTTCTTGCAGGGAAGTGTAGTACCACTTGAGGTAAATCCCCAGCCCTGGTATCTGATATTTATTTGTTTCTCTTATATTATGATGTGGTTCCTTTCTGCTCTGAACTTTTTTATACTGTCTGTGCTTCTCTGGCTGGGATTTGACTATGATAGCCTTTTAATATCATTTACCAAGTATTTAGTACAAATATTGTATTACAAGCTTATGCTTATTCCAACTTTCCATTGAAATGATTTTAAAATAGCTAAAAATATGAATTACCATTTTTAGATACAACAATGTAAAATGCCATTATATATTTCATGATGATTCTATAGCTCTGGGCAATATGATTATAGTGTATAAGATTTAATAAGACAATTATAAATATAACATATGTTGCAAAATACAAGAGCAAATAAATGAAGTAATTTTAGCCTTAGCCTCAGAAAGAAATTAATGTACTATTTACCTAATTTATAATCAAAATGCTAAATAAAATTGAGCTTAACATTTATAGCATATTTAAGATGTTTTATATTATAAATTTCAGAATGCTGAAGGCAACCTTGTTTTTTTTTTTAAGGGAAGGTATTAGAAATGAGTGAATTTTAATACATATACATATGGGTATAAAATTACAGCAAATAAGAAAATATAGTATTGAATTTATGTCAATAATTTCTGCTTTTCTGTGGAAATTTATAAATAAAATTATCAAAAAATGTAAAATAGAATAAGAGAATCAGATTAAATACTGTATGCAGCTTTTTTGAATTGGTGGGTATTAATTTTACAGAAAAATGGGTCTCTGTTATTTTCACACATATAAATTGGAATGATTATCATGAAAGTATGATTAATATATATGGCCTTTAAAGAAATCAGGTGCTTCTTATTTTTTCTTAAGAAGACAAGCTCATTCACCATGTTACCTTCAATAAATAAAAATGACAGCATGAATCAGATTTAGAGAAGATAATCAACCTTTTAAATTAAAAAAAAATTTAATTGGGAAGAAAAAAAATGAATTGAACCTAGTTATGAGTGAATTTTGAGCAATAGTACCTGCCATATTATTAGTAGTTATGGTAAAAACAGTGCTAACATTTACCGAACATATTGGCAGGTGCTGTCTGAGTCCTTATCTCATATTGATTCATTTCTTCTAAATTTGCTGCAGCTTGCACATCTCCAAAACTCCGTCTAAAATTTGCCAGTCGCAACATGAACAGGTGAGGCAGTAAGAGGTAATTAGATCAAAAGCTCTGCAGACATAATTAGATTAATATTGCCATGATACTGATGAGACTGGGTAGACAGGAAGTGAGCCGGTCTCCTACTTCCATTTACACATACATGCACTGCCTTTCTGCCCTTCTGAAGTGATTTTACAAGGCCTGCACTATGCTGACTCTTCAATGCTTGCCCTCCCAGCCTCCAGAAAAATGAATCTAAATCTCTATCCTCGAAGTGTTGCTCAACTCATGATATTTAGTTATACCAATAGAAAACATACTAAGAGTGATTTAGTTACTTTTTCTGTTTGCTGAGACATAATATTTGACACCCAAAGATAAAGGAAGAGAATTTTATCTAGACTCACAATTTAGAGAGGTTTTAGTCCATAATCCTCTGGTTTCTAAGGAATGGTAGAGGGCCGCCATGTAGCAGAAGATAAGCAGCAGCAACGTCTTCTGCTGTAGCATAAATAAGCAACAAATGACAAGAAAACACATTACTCTTCTTTCTGTCTCTTATATTTTATTGAGGCTCTTATGCAAATAGCACTCCACAATAGTAGGCTACCCTTAATCCTATGTAGAACTGTGCCAAATCAGCCACTGGATAAATATAACAATCAAGCATCCTTAGTCCCAGGATCACACAATCAAGATCTAGCCACCTCTATACAGCCCCACCTTTGACACCCATTAGGCTTGGGGTGTGTGGGAGGTCATAGACACAAACCATAACAAAAATATCTAACATCATGAAACCCATATTTCATTTTTCTTTCCTTCCTTCCTCCTTTGACTCTCTTCTTTTTTCTTCCTCTCTTCTTACCATTTCTTCTTTCTTACACTGACAAATTAAAACTATTTATAATGCACAATGTGGTATTTCGAGACATACATATATTTTTAAATGGCTGGTCAAACTAAGCTAATTGTATGTGTTATTTCACATATGATGTATTTATTATAATGTAAAATCTATTATTTTCACCAGTACCATATATTGTGTTGAAGAAAATAGTGGAATAGATACATTATATGATAGATTTTAAAAACATATGCCTCTTTTTCAACTATTTCTTTGTAAATTTTGTTCAAAATCTCGACCTTCCCAACAACCTTGCATTTTATGGCCCCTTATAAGTACTATTTTACTCTTTTTTTTCTGAGTTAAGTTTTTTTCTGAATCCACACATAAGATCATATAATATTTGTCTTTCTGCACTTGGATTATTTCACTAATCTAATGTCCTGCAGATTTGCCTATGCTGCCACATACAAGAGACATTAATGAAAACCCCAGCCATGGGTCTGCCTCATGTCAGACAGTACATCATTTATGAAATAGGAAAAAGCAAGTGAACAAAAGACACAGAGACATACACTTGAGAGAAGCTGGGTCTTGGGCTCATCTCAGCTGCTCTGGGGAGCAAAGATAAAAGTAGCTAAGATATTCAGTCTTTATACATTATGAGCTTGAGAAGGAGGGGAATATATACAAGCCTTGGGAAACCTGCTGAGAGAAAATGAAGAGAACAAGTTTATTTCAGAGGGGAGATGTAGTTGGAGTCAATTGATCTCGACTGGATATGAACTCAGGAAGGCTCTGCTACTTCTAATAGCTGTAATATGGAGGAGCAAGAAGTTTGTGCCACTATACCCTGCTGATACTGAGCAGAGGGGTCTGCTACAGTTACACATGACAGGAGTTTAAAATTTGAAACCTAAATTATATACAATGTGGTAAATTTTCCTGAGTTCTCTGTTTTCAGTATTCATTATATTTTCTGGTGGTGTTGTGGATGAGAAACACTATTGTCTTTCTTGTAAAATTAAAATCAGGAGTTCTCTTAAATGCTGATGTAAAGTGAGAGAAGACCAGAGTTATCTAAAGGACATTCACAGTTGATTTATCCATGACTAGTTGATCCTTATATTTGTTTCATGAAAGTAGATCACAGTGAGTTCAAGTAGTATTTGGGAAGGTACATACTATTTTAAGCCTGAATTATAAAATTTCCATAAGGAAAATCCAATAGTTACTGCAAAGCTACCCCTTTCCACCCCCCAAAAATACCCCAACACAAATAGCAATTCCTACACGTGGAGATACATAATGATTCTATTTGCTCAATCCCAAACAAATTCTACTTTTGAAAATACTAATACATAAAACTTATAGTTCTACTTGACTATGCTCAAGTAAATTGTTTCATTTTAGACCTGCTACCTGTCATGTTTATGGATGTAGGAATGGGAACCCAAATACTAGAACATGGTTCAATAGAGTTAAAGTCAGAGATAAGTACAGGGTTATAGTTACTGCTGGTAGAGAGTTGTACAAATCATACTATACCTCAATCTGAAAATACCAGGTAGGGCCTGGTAGGATTTGGGTCAGTAGTTCCAGCCCCCTACCACACAAATATAAGGTCCAAAGTTTGATACCTGGTACCCCTCAAAAAATAAAAAGATAAAACTAAGGAAAAAGTAAAAAGAAAAGCATAGACAGATACCAATGTACCATAGAGAATCCTCACTCTTGAAAGTCCCAAACAGCTGTGGAGAAAACCTGACTACCAGAAACTGCAGTAGAGGTCAGAGAAACAGTGTCTCAGAACTTTATCAGTATACTAGAAATTTGCTGCTCAAATAACACTGAGCTAATAGGGTCTTCCCAGCCAAGGACCAAGATATTAAGCTCAGTCATCTTTATTGTGTTCTGTGCAGATTCCTGACTTATTTATCCGGTGAGTATAGCAAAGTGGTTGTTATACTATGTTCCCCTAATGCATTTTATTATGAGGAAATGGATATTTAGAAAATGCTTGAAGTAGTTACTTGAAAGTCAGCATTTAATTGAGTAGAACTATCACAAAGAGTCATTCAACAATATTTATTGAAGGTCTTCTGTTATTGGCACTTAAATTATTTTGAATAGATGTCAGTAAAGTAAGGAAACAAGCTCTTTTGTATGGACTTTATCTCTTTTAGTATGGACCATGATTGTAAAATAACATATTTACCTATTTTCCTTTAACTTGGACTAGAAAGTACCTTGACTTTCTCTCAGGATCTGTCATAATTGATCAAAAATATTTCTTATTGAGAAAACTAGCAAATTAAAGAGTTTGGAAATAGATTAAAGTCTCCAGAGAGCTGGGGAGGTGGCATCCAGACCCGCTCCAGGTCTGGGTACTGCCGGCCTCCAGACCCATGCCAGGAAGAGCACCCAGAGACTGAGTATAATGGTGGGCAGAGCCGGGAAGGTGGCAGCCAGCACTATTGTAGTCATGCTGGGTCTGGATCCTGCCAGCCTCCAGGCCCACGCCAGAAGTGTCCCCAGGGATATATCCTGCAAAACTATCCATCAAAGTTGACAGAGGAAATAAGATACTTCCATGACAAAGAACACCTGAAAAACTTCACAAATAGGAAACCTGTTCTACAAAACATTTTAAAGAATATCTTGGAGAAAAATAAGGAAAGTTACAAATCCAGGAGACCTAACAGAGTCAACCCATGGGACCAAACAAGAAATTGATGGGAAAAGGGCAAAAGTAGAATAACACAGCCAAGAACAGGAAAACATGGCAGCACTAAATTTGCCTATATCAGTCATAATCATTAAAGTCAATGTACTCAATGTGCCAATTAACAGATATAGACTGGTAGAGTGGATCAAAAAGCAATATCCTACAATCTGCTGCATACAAGAAACACACCTAATTCAGAAAGAAACCCATGAAGTGAAAGTAAAGGGATGGAAAATAATACTCCATGCAACAGGAAACAGCAAAAAAGCAGGAATGGTGATCTTATTTGCAGACAGAATAGATTTCAAGCCAAAATTGATAAAGAGAGATAAAGATGGACACTATCTTTTAGTACAGGGAAAAATCCAAGAGAAAGAAATAACAATCTTAAATATCTATGCATCAAATTCTAATGCACCCAACTATATAAAACAAATATTAATGGACATGAAAAAACAGGTAAACTCCAATACAATAATAGTAGGGGACCTCAATACCCCATTGTCACAAAGAGACAGATTGACTGGACAAAAAGTCAATAAGGAAATACTTAAGCTAAGCCAGCCTCTTTAGCAAATGGACTTAATAGATGCCTACAGAGTATTTCACTCCACAAAGTCAGAATTTACCTTCTTCTTAGCTACTCATGGCTCATTCTCCAAAATAGACTATATGCTCGTTCATAGAACACGTTTAAACAAATGCAAAGGGATTGAAATTATCCCTTAAATACTGCCAGACCATAATGCCAAGAAATTGGAGCTAAATAGCAAAAGAAAGCCCAGGATTCTCACAAACACATGGAAATTGAACAACACTCTGCTGACCAACCAATGGGTCACAGAAGAAATAACAGAATAAATTGAACCTTTCTTACAACTAAACGATAACCCCAATACAACATATAGAAATTTATGAGACAGAATAAAAGCAGTTCTATGAGGAAAATTCATAGCAGTGAAAGCCTACATCCAGAAAATGGAGCAAGCTCAAATAAACAATTTAATGCTGAACCTGAAGTGACTAGAAAGAGAGGAGCAAGACAAACCCAAAACTCATACTAGGCAAGAAATTATAAGGATCAGGGCAGAAATTAATGCAATAGAAAATAAGAGAATGGTACAAAAAATCAATGAATTGTAGATTTGTTTATTTGAAATGATAAACAAAATTGATAGCCCCTTAACCAATCTTATTAAAGAAAGGAAGGAAAAGGCCCATATCTATGCTATTTGGAATGAGAACGGAGAAATTACTACTGACCCAGAGGAAGTCCAGAGGACAATAAACACCTATTTTAAAAATTTATACTTTAATAAAATGGAAATTGTAGAAAAGAATGGATAGATTTCTAGACAGATATGAACTTCTGAAGCTGAATAAAGAAGATATAGAAACGTTAAATACTCCAATAGCAATCTGTGAAATTTTAAATGTAATTAAAAACCTGCCAACAAAGAAAGCCCTGGACCTGACGGTTTCACTGCTGAATTCTATAAAACTTTTAAAGAAGAGTTAATGCCTCTACTTCTTAAACTCTTTATGAAATTTAGAGGGAAGCAATATTCCCAAACTCATTCCTGGAAGCAACCATTACCTTGACTCCAAAAGCAGAGAGAGACCCAACCAAAAAAGAGTGATATCATCATGCTGATGACATGATACTCTATCCAGATCATCCTAAAAACTCAATTTAAAAACTTCTGGGCCTAATCACCAAATTTAGTCATGTAGCTGGATACAGGTCAACATTCAAAAATCAATACCTTTGTATACACAAATAGTAGACCCACTGAGATAGAAATTGGGGAGTCAGTGCCCTTCACAATAGCATACACACACAAAAAAAATCTAGGAATCAATCTAACAAAGAAGGTGAAAGACCTCTACTCTGAAAACTATAGCGCTCTGAAAAAGGAGATAGAACATGATATCAAAAAATGGGAAGATATACCTTGCTCCTGAGTAGGAAGAACCAATATTGTCAACATGGCTATACTAACACAACTACTATACAGATTCAACACAATCCTGATTGGAATCCCAACAACATATTTCACAGATCTAGAGAAAAAAAATTCAAACTTTCATCTGGAACCACAAAACACCTAGATTAGCAAAACCAATGCTAAGCAACAGGGACATGATGGGGAGTATTACAACTCTGAACCTGAAACTATACTATAAAGCCAGCATGATAAAATCTGCACAGTACTGTCAAAGTAACAGACCTGAGGATCAATGGAGTATACTAGAAGACGCAGAAACTACTCCAGATACACTGAGCCACCTCATCTTTGACAAAGGAGCCAAAAACCCTCAATGGAGGAAAGATAGCCTCTTTAACAAATGCCGCTGGAAAAACTGGGCTTTAACTTGCCAAAGACTAAAGCTAGACCTAGCCCTTTCACTGTGTACCAAGCTAAAATCAAAGTGGATTGGGGACCTAAATATTAAAAAAGACACTCTGACTTGCTACAAAACAAGTTAGGTAAAACTCTTGAAGACATTGGCTTAGGGAAAGACTTCTTAAACAAAACCTCTACAGCACAGGAATTGGCAGAAGAAATCAGCAAATCAGACCTCATTCTTTTTAAAATCTTCTCTACAGCAAAGGAAACTACCAACAGAACAAAACGGCAACCAACAATGTGGGAAAGCATCTTTACTGGCTGTTCCTAAAACAAAGGGTAACTATCTAGAATATTTAAAGGGCTTAAAAAAATCAGCCCACCCAAATTTAAAGACCCAATTTGAAAATGGGCATCTCAAATGAACAGACACTTTTCAGAGGAAGAAGTATATGAAGAAATGCTCAACATCATTATTCATTTGAGAGATGCAGACAAAAACAACACGGAGATTTCATCTAACTCCACGAAGAATGGCTGCCATTTCAGAATTAGCCAGCAATAAATGTTGGCGAGGCTACAGAGAAGAAGGAACCCTTCTCCGCTATTGGTGGGACTATTCACTCGTACAACCCCTGTGGAAATCAGTTTGGAGATTCTTCAAAAAGCTAAGATTGGAGGTCCCATTTGACCCAACCATCACTCTTCTAGGTATATACACAAAAGAATTAAAAGACTCATAGCACAGTGACATATGTGCGCCCATGTTTATAGTAGCTCAGTTTGTGATTGCTAAATCTTGGAAACAACCCAAATGTTCATCAACTGGAGACTGGATAAAAAAGTTGTGGTTTTTCTACAGGATGGAGTATTACTCTGCCATAAAAAGTGTTAAGTTTGAATCATTTATACTTAAATGGATGTACCTTGAGGACATCCTCATAAGCGAAATAAATAGGTCATGCATGTGTAAATATCATATCTTTTCTTTGGTATGAGTTCTAGAATGTATGTTATATATTACGAATGGAAAATATTCAAAGTGAAATAGGGTGAAGGGGAAAAATAATGAGATTATAACAAAAAAGAAAGGAAACAAGTTTATGTATATAGGGTGTGGGGGTGGTAAGGTAGGTAAGGCTATGGGAAAATGAGAATTAAATTGTGTCATATATTGGTACAAATTCTCATTGTTGGGTGCAATCATGATGTGTATATGTAATGTACCAATAAATATTTCATTTAAAATATAAAGTCTCCAACACTATTTAATATAATCATCAATTTATTTTTATACTCATTGAGATATGACATAAAAGTATTTCATTCTTTTACTTAAGGAGTTTGAAGAAAAGCTGAAATTTTATTTTACTCAAATATTTCATTTAAATATGAAACAATGAGGTAATAAAAATTCAACAATTTTCCTAAAATATCTACCTTTTTGTGGCAGTGGAACATATCAGTGATCAAAATGATCATGTTCTTCTACTGGAAGCTTCCATCAGCTGATTTTCAGCTTTGCACAGTAGAACTGCAGACAGATAAGGAAATGGATTTTATTGGGTAAGGAGGGGCAACAGAGGCAAATTATATGTTCCATTAAAAAAAAGTCTCAATATATATGCAAATTGGTTTTATTTAAACTTCTAGTTTACATTAATTCACTGAAAAGAAAGATTTACATTTTCATATGTGTTTCTGTTGGTAAGAAACTTTTCAGTTTATGTTTTATACTATATATAACTACTTTGAAGATAAGTATACATCATGTAACAACTGTTATCCTTATTTGATTATGAAATTTGATTTTTTAATACAAAAAAAACTTTCTTCAGAACACAGAAAAAGATCAAAAGGAAGTAAGGAAATGTGAATAATATTTTGTGAGATGACAATAAAAATACATATTATTCTTGATGTTTTTACAGCTGTAGATCATCTGCAGTGATAAAATGTGTCATAGAAGGCTTTCATGGAGAGAAGATAAATCTGCAGCAAACTCAGGGAACTAAAGTAAGTGTCCAAATAGAGAATAAGTTAATTACAAAAACTGGTTAAGAACACTGTTGCTTAAAAAATGTGATTAATTTCTATCATTTTATAGATTGAAATATGTACCAATTACCATAAAACTAAATGTCCTCTATATTTTGTCTCATAGCTGTATCAAATCTCATCTGCTGAGTTTGTTTAATAGATGGACTTGCTGTACTTAGCTACTGAGTAGCTTGCTCCTAACTCCTACCTTCAGTGAGGTGAAAGTGGTATTAATTTTTATGATTAAAAAGGGGAGAATGTGAGTAATTTTATGTACATAGCCATTTTGGATTTAAACACTGGCACTCATTTACCTTAGTATTACATCTTAAGTCTTTAATTAGTACATTAGTCAGATTTCTGCCTCTAGTAAAATGGTGGCGAACCAACAGCATGTGTGTTATTGCTTTTCTTTTAAGATGAAAGATACTAATTTATCAATTATTTTTCTACATTAAAACCTCATTATTCAATTTTAATTGTAGTACTGGTACTTTTCAAAAAGTAATTAAGTGGGTTTTTTAATATAGTTTGACACTTATTTTCTAAAAGTATTGCCATCACTACATTAGGACACAAGGTTCAACATCTATAATTTTAAGGAGAAAAGGGGTTTTTTTTCTATTGGGATTTCAGAGGATTCAATCTGTAGGCAGCAGTTTCTAGGGTAAAAAATCATGACACAAGGTCCTACAGGAAAAAAAATCTTGTCAACTCATGATATCTGGGACATGTATTTAAAAGTGTATTTTACTACTGTAGTCATCTCTCAGTCCAGTCAAGTTGACAATTAGGATCAAGCATCATATGTAATCAACCCTGTTATATATTTCATGCCTCCCTCCTCACACTGTCCTCCACTACATTATCAAGTATTGTTTATGTCAATCAACTGACAGTCTACACATGTTACCTTATATCACGATTTCTGACTACCTTGTTTTCCTGTTTGCATCTAGAATTGCAGCCCTAAGAAAGATAAGAATAATATATGATTTATACTATTAAATTAATATAACCTAATTCTAGCATAGTATTTCTTTAGTAGGCAGACACTTAATATTTTGAACTTGATAATTCTCACTTTGGGAATGCCATACATATAACACTCAAAACTGTCTCCATGTCAAGGTTCCTATGTTGCACAGTCATGACCTGTGTGCGCACAAGTTTTGAGGGCATGCATTAGCCTCATGTGCTGAGGTTTAGTAAGATATCATGTACGCAAAAAGGGCCTAAACTTCATATGTTCAGAACATTTAGAAACATACAGAAGTTGTCTATAATTTTAAAGTATGAGTTTATATTAATGTTTAAATTTTAACCTGTACAATGACCTAAGATACCATATTCTCTATGAATTACTTTGTTTTCTCCAACTTTTTGCCATGCTCTTTTCTACCACACTAGTCATGGGAAATGTTCTGCAGATAAGAAACTCCCATTAGGATTCTTATATAGCAATTGTGTCCAATAAAAGAGACATAGTCTGAAAAATAGCCCTAACTCAGGACTATTTCAGCAGTGAAACTATTTCAGCAGTTTGAGTTATTAAAATTAATGGTTATATTGTTGAGTTTTATTGACTTATCCAAAGCCATGAAGTTATTTAGTAAGAACAAGAGGTAGCTATAGATATTTTAAATCTCACATAAACCTCTAGGTGGAATAATTTGTTTTTCCTTTCTTGAAATAATTTTAAATATATACACAATAGAATTGAACTAATAATTTTCAGAGGGCCCAATTATTCCTAGAGCCGTACACTTTCAGAGTGTCAAAGACAAGAGAGGATAAAGGATATTTACCCTTTCAGTTAACCAAAGAGCATTTTAATGAGTTACTATTATATGGAGTTTTTCTCTCAAAGCCTCAGGCAGAACTGTTAAAGCTATGTGCCACAGTTCCTGAGTGGCCAGAGATGACTGTGTCTCCATGACACCATCCGCTTTAACCAAGGAGTTCTAGACGCCCAAGGGAGGTGACCTTGTTAATATAGAGCCTTTTCTCCACAAAAAAAGAAATATAATAGAGTTTATGTACGTAAAATTATTCACATTCTCCCCTTTCAGTCTCTTTTTAATCATAAAAATGAATACCACTTCCACTTCACCGAAGGGAAAACTGCCCATTGTATCATTCTCTGTCAGCTGACTGTATGCCAATTTCACATCTATGATGTTTTCAACAGTGTTGTCTGAGCACATACTCCATAGCAGAGGTGGTTACAATAAAAATATATTGTTTTGGAATTTGATCATAAAATGAATAATTATGAAAAATTTACATTTTTGCATAAATTAGTGAAAATGTTTATGAAAAGGTTATACAATTCTTTTATAATTATAGCACAGTATTGACTTTAAATATAAAACAGATTAAGAAGTTAATTACCGGGCCGGGGAGTTAGCTCAGTGGTTCCGGCGCCTGTCTTGCAAGCGCAAGGGCCCGGGTTTGATTCCTCGGTAACCACATAACAATACTGGGTGTGGAGACCCACGCCCAGCAGCAACCAGTACCACATACCACAGTGCCGGGCGTGGTGGCTCACGCCTGTAATCCCAGCACTCGGGAGGCAGAGGCAGGAGGATTGTGATGTGAGTTTGAGGCTGAGCTCAGGGCCAGCCTGAACCACAAAAGCGAGACCCTGTCTCAAAAAAACCTAAAAAAAAAAAAACAAACAAACAAACAAAAAAAACAAAACCGAAGTTAATTACCCAGCTATGTTTGTCCTCATTTGTGCACTGATTTCTTCCATTTCCCCTTCCTGTTCATTTCCTCCCTATTCTTTTTTTTGCTCCTCCCCCTTCCTTCCCTTCCTCCTTTTCTTGTTCTTTTTGTTGTTGCTATTTTTCTTTGTTTTTATGTTTTGTTTTCCTTTGATTATTCCTGGAGGGAAGAGAAAGTGACAAAATAGGTAAGTGTAAGCAACAATGAAACACCAACACAACTGCAGATTTTACCTGATATGATGATGATGGTTAAGTGGTTCACACAGTTTGATTTGTATCAAATAGGCTGAGTATTCTTTTCGCTTACTTCTCAAAACCAAGTTGACTCCTAGGAAGTTTTTACTCCAAGCCAGATAACTTTCACCCTAACAAATAAAATAACTCACATTCACATTTACTCCAAAATCTTTTTCTATGTGTAGTAAGGATTTGTGCAAGAGCAAATGCGCACAAAATACTGTTGTGTACTTATCATCTCTGAAAGGACAAGATCTAGATGTTTATCACTTCAATTCTGAAATCAGGATACTCCAGCCATCTAATATAATAAATTATTGTTAAGATGAATGAATGGAGAAGGACCTGCAACCATCATTCTCTCAACATCAGTTAGAGTACTGTATTATTTTCAATCTGTATTATTTTCTTTGTTTCTATGTCTATTGGCTAGAATAATATTCATCCCTTGCAGTACAGAGGTCAGATCAACTGCAGATAGACAGGAAACAGGTTTTTTTTTTAGACTCTCTTAAGAAACGATGCCCTGTGTGGTAAAACTAAGTCATGCATGGAGGGGGTGTGCCATAGTTGTGTGAATTTGAATAAAAGTGAGCAAATAGGAAAAGTCAATGAGATAAATCCCTATCCATTTTTGTAATGAATTATTCCAAAGCTCAGTGTTCCAAGAGCCTGTTGGAAGATTTTCCATATGACCAAACAGACTTCCATGAGTTAGTCAAATTCATATTAGCCTGTCTCCCTCTAGTTTTCCCTACTTCCTTTAAGTTTTTGTTCATTCTTGCTCCCCTTGGTCAAAAACTACTTAGTTATGTTTTTTATAAATCAACATTGCTTTAATCTCTATTTCCTGAAAAACCTTGATTAAGATAGAAGCAAATAAGAGAGCATTTAAATAAATTTCCAGCTTGCCAAGTGTAACAAAGAGTCACACTGAGTCTATCAGCCTCTGGAATAGCTATCCTTTCATTTAAAATTGTATTGTAAACTTTGTGAACTATAAATGTGTCCTATAATTGAATACTATTCAATTTTACTTTCTTTAATAATAGAAAGTGTATTCTGGGACATTTTATAATCTTTTGGTCTTGTTGTAAATATAATTTTTCCTGTTTCATTCTTAGCTTTTGACAGGTACATTGTAATACTCAATAGCAAC
Organism: Petromus typicus; assembly: GCA_004026965.1. Classification (NCBI taxonomy): domain Eukaryota; kingdom Metazoa; phylum Chordata; class Mammalia; order Rodentia; family Petromuridae; genus Petromus; species Petromus typicus. The sequence continues at coordinate 21,044 of PVIR01019640.1, forward strand.
AGTCTATACCATTTCACTGTTTCTCATCTGAACCCAAACTCTTCATATTTATTTTCAATATCCATAGTTCATCACAGCTTTCTCCATATTATTTCAATTATGTATGATTGTTTATTCATTTTATATAGATTTTATAATAGATTTATAATTTTATAATACATATGTATTTATAATATATATTTTTATTTTATAATAGATATGTATTTTATAATATATACATTTTAGAATAGATATGTATTGTTTTATGACCTGGTCTGAGCTGTGTGAAGAACAAGTTCACTGTGTTTTAGCAGGGGCAGAATCTGAATATCGAACAGGCAAAACTATCTAATTAAGCTCTTGGTCTGATTGGAGGATGGATACAGAGTGCACCTCCTCAGAATCTAAGAAAGACTTCGCAGAGGAGCAGATCTATTAGGTCAAAGCCTGAAGAGAGATGATTTTACAAAGAAGAGAGAATCTGCAAAAACTTAAAGACCAGAGAAAGTGAATTTGGTAGAAACTCATTCTGAAAGGGCTGTGAAAAATTAGAAGTATTAAAACTCAAGGACATGAAAAGAATGTCAGGACATGAGATATATATGAGGCAAAATAACAAATTTGAGTTTTATCTTGAAAATGATTGGGGGTCACTGAAGCTCTTAAATAAAAATACTCTAATGCATCTTAAAAGGCAAAGGACAAACCTGAAAATTTGGCTGAGGAAGAATGTTTATGGAGAGAATGTGTGGAGATGAAGGGTCAGTACTAAAAGAGTTATATTAATGACAAGACTGTAGCTCTCATCTACTTGACAAATGAGATTCTGAATGTAAGTAACTCTAATAGGGATGGTATGGCTATGGGGATGGGATTCCCAGATCTCCAACTGCAAAAGGCCACATTAACTGAGATACCCAGCTGTTTACTCTGAAGTCTATCCATTTTCACTGAAATTACATATTTCACTGGATAAAGCTCAGTGCATCAGGCTTGCAAAAGCAGAGAAACTCCTTGGAGATTTGGGCCTCTTCTGGGGGCGTAACTTTGGCTCAAATTTATCCAATGGTCATTTCAGAGTTTCCTTAGGACTGCACTGTCATCTAAGAGAGTTCATCGACCTAATTTCCTTCCTACTTTCCTCCCTTCATCCCTCACTCTTTCTTCTTTCCCCCTTTGATTCCTCCTCTCTTCCCTTTTCTTGCAAGCATATCTGTATAAAGATCTGATCATTTTATTTTATCCTCCAAAGCCTTTTCACCTTTTCTCATAAGACTTTCCCTAGGATCTTGAATCATTTACCCTATTAAGTGTCTGTTTTTTAGAGAAACTAGATTAACATACACAGGAAAGAACAGATGGAGAAATCAAATATTAGGACAATGTTTACCCATATTTCTGAATGGTTGCAATTATTACTCCCAGAGACAGAAAAAGCTTAAGGAAATCTGTGCCACTGATACTTATTTTGGTCTTTTTCTCCATATTATTTCAATTATGTATGATTGTTATATTCATTTTATATAGATTTTATAATATATTTATATTTTTATAATACATATGTATTTTATAATATATATTTTTATTTTTATAATACATATGTATTTTACAATATATACATTTTATAATAGATATGTTGGAAAGTGTTGGAATGAGCTTCTGAGACTCCAGTCCTCATGAATTGGGGTGGTGTTTATGTATATTGCTTTCTTCTGTGTATACATGGGGGAATGACTAATCTACCAATTTGTTCATAAATATTCCAGTCAAAGATCATTTTCTCTGTCTGACTTTTCACATTGTTATATAATTATTATGATTTCCAATACCTTGGACAGATTACCAATGAGCATTCTCAGTTCAGAGATAGAATAATAGTATTTCTTTCAAAATGAAGAGAATTTTGCAAGATATACAAGTCAAAGGATAGATTGATTTAGGCAAATTTATTTGAACATTCAACTCCCTGACTTGGAAGACAAAGATAGGATTCTGATGTGAAGATTATTTTATATTGTAGAAGTAATAAGAGGCATGTTTGAGGGCTTAGCTTTTGAACTCTAGCATAAGAAAAGGAAGGGTTCACTAAATAAAGAATGCACTATTTTTAGGTATGGAAACTACAGGTGTAACATTAGCATCAGATAGAAGTATCATACTTTGAATGTCTTTTATTATAATTTTTCTGCCATTTAGGGACAAAGTTAAGTTCCTATGTGAAATTATATGACATATGATTAGCATTCAGAGTGAACTTATAAGCAATAAGAGGGAGGTTGGTTTTTATTTTAAGGCCAGCCGAAAGATTTTGAAGACTGTCTTGCATTTGTAAATCATTTTGTTTGTTTTTTTGCTTGAGGAGAAATGACCAAATCTGATGTACTTTTCAAAATGTGAATTGTGGCTTTTGGTGGTTTTATTTTGCCAGAAAGATTGGGATTGGACCAGGAAAAAAATTATTGAAGTACAGATAGGAGATGGTATTTAGACTGAAACACTGGTGACAAATATGGAAAAGAACAGCTCCATTTTAGATTTGTGTAGCAGAACTGATAGATATTCATGGAGGTAGAAAATACAGAACAAAGAAATCTGGGCTGCCGCTGCTGATGTCTGATTTAGGGAGAAGGGCAATTGAAGGAGACAGAAGTCACAAAAAGAAAAGTGTCAGACTTAAAATTTCTGGCTTCAGATACTTTATTGTCTTCTCTAAAGAATGACATTTGAGAGGGAGGGATGAACTGGTAGCCTCCCTGGGACAACATGCATAAATTACGACCATCCTAAGCAGACTGAGCGTGGCCCCTCACTGGTTCCTAGACCATGTTTCTGAGTCTCCTCCAGTTTACCTTCTATAGTCCCTCTTATCTAATGGTTCTCTGTAAAGTCTGGGCTCCACGTAGCACAACTCAATAGACTTTTGTACATGTTCCTTTGGGCTTGACTTCTCTGTGGAACCCACAAGTGCTTTTTTCTGTCCTAAAAAGCATTTGTTCCTTATATCATACATTCCTGATGGCTTTTCTCCTTTCTATGGCTGATTCTTTGTTTCCTTTGAGATTAAATTTCTTTCAGTCACAATGAATACTAATATTTTATAGTTTTTCCACTGTTCCTTTTAATCAGTGTCCTCTGTTAATCTTGAAGTCACCTATTAGTAATGCACAGGTAATTCACACACAACTTCATATTTGTCCTATTTTCAGAGCAGCAGGCAATATCTGTAGCCATATAACATTTTCACAGTCAATTGTTTGAAACTTAAAATTCAAAAGACATCTAATACGGCTCTAGACCCAAGTGCAAGAACAACTTCTTCCATCTTTGTTAACAGAGCCATCATTTATTCATTTTGCAAGCAAAAAAACCTAGAAATGACCTACAATATCTCAATCTCTCTCACTCACCTACCATGTTACTCACAGTATGTAAGCATTATCCACTTATCCTGAACTTCCTTGTTATCTCTTTAATTTCCATGGCCTCTCTTTGAATTTCGACAAAAATGTCCTAGCTAGTTTGTGTTTTCACTCTTCAACTCTTCCTACCTGTTTTCTATGTTGTAGTGAAAGCGGCTTCTTATTAAAATTAGGTTGTTCACATTTCCACCTGTAGAGAGGGTTTATAACCACACTTTTAATAGTATAAGAATCTTCAGTACTTTCTGGGTAGAAAAAAAAACCCTGATAGCAAGGCTTTTTGTGCTGCAGGCTACTCATCCAGGAGCCCATTGCGCTATCAGCCTATTTGTCCTCTGTGTTTTACGAGTTCTTTAATGACCTTCCTGCTCCTTCCAGAACACCTCTGTACTGTGTATGCTAACATCACCCTTTCAACACAACACACACAACTCCATATGTTACGTAATTCATCTTAGTCTTTCAGATCTTAGAGCCATCAGTGCTCCCTGGATGAATTTCAACTGATGCTTCAAACTTCTGCAAATGCTCCAATAAAGATATTTTATTAAACTGTACCATTTCTTTCCAACAACTTCTGTCTCCTCTATCAAAAGGGAAGTTCCATGAGAGCAAGCATAAAGGCAATGTTGTTTTCTCTTCTTTATCTTGAGATTAACATGTGACAGAACCCAGAGAAAATTCAAACTGGAAGGTGAAATGGCTTCTGATTGAAAGCATTCCTTTCTTATAGGTCATCAACACATAAAAAACAGAAGACACTACACATTTGTTTCCTCAGCATCTCATACTGAAGCACTGTATCATTTTGAGTCAGTTTCCTCCTTCTGTTCTGCTGTTAGCAATTACATCCATAAAATGGGAACCCGGTAAGTTCTCTCCATCAAGTATCAAGATGATTCCTAAAACATCCTGACACTTCATCGATCCACTCTACAGTAAACATAAATTTCCATTGCTAATTAGGTGTCCTATCCAGGACACCGCTGCCTGGCCACTAGGACTGCTGAGCTATGTTAATTGATTCTTGCTGTAAAAATAACAGGTAATTAAGAACCATTTTGTCGGAAACACTTTGCCCTCATGCAAATATCCCAGAGCATACACACTTCTCCCACAGGTATTCATACACAAAAGCACAAACCTACTATTTTTACTACCTATATTTATTTTTCACTTTATAGTTAAGTGCTGCATGGCAGGAATATATATTTCATATTTGTTTTAATTGAGTGGAATAACCTGTGATCTGCCCCAAAATGTGTATAATAATTCACGTTTTTGTTACGAGTAACTATATAAAGCTTTGAGTACAGACTTTTGCCATAAAGTTTTTATGTAAATAAACAGGTAAAAATGGTTGTGTTGATACTGAATAGGACTCTTGCTAAAACAAGGGAACCACACCCTGACCGCATTAGTCTCCTTTTGTTGGCCTCTCCCTTTCAACTCTGTTAAGTAGCACAGTGACTTTTCACCTCTGCTCCTGGTTCATCTGGCCCAGTAGGGCTCTTTCTCCCAATTCACCCACACTGAGCCCTGAGCACTAAATGAAGCGAATAATTTGGTGCACCATTGGGGGGGTGACAGTGGGATGGGGAGGGGAGGGGACAGCTGACAGTGAATGGTGTCAGCTGCAGAGGCAGCAGAAAAAGCCGACATCTTAATAAAACAGCCTCAGGCAAAATCCCATTAAAGCCTTCAGAAGCTTGTTTCCCTGCAGTTGAGCAGGTAGGCGTTGAGCAGTGCGAGGCAGCCCTGAGTGCTCTCGGGGAGCCCAGTTCAAAAAAAATTGAGTGCATTTGCTTCTTAATATAAATCATCCACCAGCATAGCTCCTCAGAGTCATTTGCAAGGCAGAGAAAGAGCGAGCATAGGAGAGAGGAAAGGAGGAGGAAGGAAAAAAGCTGGGGGGGGGGAGGTATAAAGGGATGGAGTCCCTCTGCCACAGCAGGGGCAGTGCACAGGCTGCATGTACACCCATTAGCGGTGCAGTGAAGACCTCTGGTTGACCCTTGGAGAGGCAGGGGAGCAGGCAGAGCTCAGGCAGAATGACAATGAGAAACGGGTGCATTGTCTGTCTAGTTCCTAGGCCAAGGGGATGGCAGTGAGCTTCTCCCCAGTAACACTGTGTTGTGAAGAAGCAGCTGGGTTAAACACCAGTGAACTGCACAATGACTGAGTCTGAGATGATAGGCCCCTGTGGTTGAGTCTAAGGTAACAGAGTGTAGCCTGTCTGTACACTTGTGTATCCCTCCTATGTGTACATTCAATACATGCAGCACCATTCTCACTAATTACACAAAAGTACTTTTGAGTGTCCTTGCAGTTATTATTTCTAAAAGAGCTACTCCTGGAGCTTAGTTGATGAAGGACTCCATATCAATGTTTTTAAGTTTCTAGGAAAGAGAATACTGATTTCCTAGCACTTTCCAGCTTTTCTGGCCAGGAATTTCATTAATTTTTCTACAAAATGCTCCTTATATTACATCTATAGATCATTTCTTAAAGACATAAACATACTTTATTGATGACTATTAATCTATTAGCAAAATTTTAGAATCATGAATCTGAACACATTTTACTTGATAAAATAATATTTATTCAATGTACACCATTCGATGACATTCATAATGACATGTCTAGTTATTCCTTTTACTTGGTAAATCCTAGTGCAGATTTATTTCACTCAGTGAAATCTAAGTGGACCTGAAAAACTGAGTAAATTTAAAGTTGTAAATGAGTCATATTTAAACATGCAAATCTCAATATTTACCTAGTGTTCCATGATGAAACTTTAGTAGAATAAATACATAGTAGTGCTTTGTTTGTTATTTTGGTGATGCTTTTCTTTATAATGTTTTCTAGAGATTCTTTACAGTACTGAGGTTTTCCAAGTCTGGCCTTGCACACTGGAAAGCAATGCTCAGTAAATCCCAATTCACTTGTTGAGGGAAATGGCAATACTGCTAGAAGTTTCACGAGAGAAGGCTAAAGGGAAGTTTATTGGAAATACTTTCTGATTAACCAAACTACACATTTAATCTTTTGGCAACTTGTGAGTGAGTATAAAATAAAATAAATATGCACACATTTAGTTTGTTCAACCTCCCTGAGACTGCTGGCTGCCAGGTGCACCAGGCTGCCCTCCAGTCTCCCCTCTGTGTCTCCTCTGAGTCCCACCCCTCACTCCTTGTCTGACTGCACTGGAAAGAGAAATGTCCTGTAGGGTAGATGTTAACAGGAAAGGAACGAGTGTTCTAACTCTGCACAGTGGTTATGTGGCTTCTTTATCTCAGGGGTTCTTTACACATTTTTTAAAAAATTAAATATACCATGTGTTTCTTTTGGTTTAATTGAACTTTTTTAAAGCATGTATTGGAACATTTTAGGCACATAATATGAGGGCATTCACCCTTGGGATCTTACGCCTTACATGACACATCTTGACTCTTATTTTTACACCACTCCCTACCCTTCCTTCAGCCCTCTGGTCTTCCTCACTTATGATGGCTTTGTTTCTGTTCTGTTCCTGGAAGTGTTTTTTTTTTTTTTATAGCATCAAATTAAGTCCACTGGAAATCAGACTTGCACCAAATGAGTTATCTTTAATGTTCTTGTCTAGGCCTTAGGTAAAAATATCCCTTTCCCTTCTATTTTCCTTGAGCCTACCTCTTACTATATAGGAATGTAAAACATATACTGCAGTGATACAGATTATGCAGCTCTGCATTTTCTCCCACTCCCACCTCAGGGAGCTGTTATGACATCATCTTCAGGCATACAGAGAAAAAGTGTCATCATATCATCTCCAGGTGGAAGAGTACTTTGTGTCTCTCCTGTGTCTTTTGGTCCTGCGTGTGAGTGTGTAAGGAAGCACAATATGGATGGAGTTGTTGAAAGTGTCTTTGCTTGTGTTTGTTGCAAAGCGTCCGTTTTTTATGTCTCACACGGAATATGCCATGATTCTAGGGAAAAGATCAGGATTTGAAACTTCATGATTCTATGTCTTTTTTTCCAACTTTAGTTTGATTACCATTTGTTATAGATCTAGCAGACTAATCACAAGACCAGGATGGGGCATAAGAGGTAAAGCCTTGTCTGCAGACAAAAGCTCTTGAGTAAGGAGAGACCTCTAGTGTTAATACCTCAAACTGCAAGTGGCCACTCCCTACCCTCTGTGCACACTGGTTAAGTGGAATCCCTGGGGATGGGGTTGGGGGTGGGTGGGAGAGCACTGGGCCGGAGATTTACTTCAGTGATTCTGGCACCTGCTTTGCAAGTGCAAGGTCCCTAGTTTGACCCCCAGTAAACACATACAACAATGCCGGGCATGGTGACTCATGCCCACCAGCAATCTGTACCACACTCCATAGTTCTGAGTGTGATGGCTCAGGCCTGTAATCCCAGCACTTGGGAGGCAGAGGCAGGAGGATTGCTGTGAGTTGGAGGCTTGCTGGACAACATAGTGAGCTCAGTACCAGCCTGAACTACAAAGCAGAACCCTATCTTAAAAAAAAAAAAAGAAAAAAAAAGAAAATCTAGGAATCAGGGAATTTATATTTTGAGTTTGAGAAAGTTTATGTCTAAAAAGACGTATCACTACACTTACTGAACCTGGGAATAGTATCCTTTGTGAAAAATTCAGACCCTTCACAAAATAACTGAACAGAGTAGGTTTGGCTCAAAGCACCCAGAGCTTCACAGTCTTTTCAGCATCAGTATGTGGAAGTGAGAGACACAATGCCCTTAGTATACAGTCTGAGTTCTGTAACCAATTTCTCTGCTACATAGAATGATTTTGGTTATGCCTTTTACAGACCAAAGGTATGAGCTTAACTACTTGAAATTATGGACTTCATACAGTGTCAGCTTTTTCACTGTTATATAAAGAAAGAGTAATTCCTTCTTTCCATATAGAAAATTTCCAGGCAAGAACTAAAATGATTTGCCTTACATCACATGCTTAGAGTAGATCAGACACAGCTCAGTGGATAAAAGAGGCAGCCCCATGATAAGCTTGGGAAATCACGTGACCACTTCTTGTAGAGGTCAATAGAGGGACCCAAAGGAGGGGTCATAGCTCCTTTTCAACAAGAGTGTTAGCTGAAATGTGTATCAGTTGCCCAAAACAGGTAACATACCCACTAAGGTTGGCATAAAAATGAAAGTTCACTCTAACCACATTCCACTTTGCTCAGCCCTCTCATTTTTCTTTAGGCATCTTTTTCATCTGTGTGTTACAGTTTACATAAGGTTGCTTTTTTGTTCAATAAGAGTACTATCCACTGATTATACAATACCTAGTTTTACCAAGATAGTTTTACCAAATACCTAGCTTTTCCAGCACATTTGCTAAAGAGGTTATCTTCATCCATTGAAGGTGTTTTGCTCCTTTGTCAAAGATGAGGTGGTTTAGATGATCTGGAGTTATTTCTGTGTCTTCTAGTCTGTTCCACTGATCTTCAAGTCTGTTTATTTGACAGTACCATGCTTTTTTATTATAGTGTATAATTTCAGGTTGGGGATTGTGATACTTGCTGCCATGTCCTTATTGCCTAGAATTGCTTTATGCATTCTAGGTCTATTTTGTTTCCAGATGAATTTTTGGATTATTTTCTCTAGCTCTGTGAAATATGCTTTTGGGATTCCAATAAGGATTGCATTAAATCTATCTAGTAGTTTTGTCAGTAGGGCCATTTTGACAATATTGAGTCTTCCCATCCATCAGTGAGGGATATCTTCCCATTTTTTGATATCCTCTTCAATCTCCTTTTTCAGTGTGCAGTAGTTTTTAGAGATTTCTGTCAGTTCATTAATTTATAACCTCCTTTTCAATTCATTATTTTTTGCATTTTCTTAGATCATTTTCTAGATATTTCACTATTTTGGGTGCTACTATGAAAGGAATTTTTTCCTCTGTTTGTCTCTCAGTAAATCTATTATTTATGTATTTGAAGGTTATTGATTTGGGGGCACTGGTCTTATATGTAGCTATTGCACTGAACCTGGCAATTAAGTTAAGCTCTATTTGGCTGAGTTTTTTGAATCTTCAATAGAAAGTATCATGTCATCAGCAAATAGTCACAGCATAACATCTTCCTATCCTGGCTTTATTCCTTTTATTTCTTTTCTTGTTTATTTGCAATGGCTAATGTTTCTAGCAGTCTATTGAACTATTAAGAGTGATGATAGACATCCTTGCCTTGATTCTGTTTTTAGCATGAAAGATTTCAGTGATTCAGCATTTAATATGATGCTGGCTGTTGGTTTTTCATAAATAACTTTATCTGCTTGAAATAAAGACCATCTATTCCAATTTTCTGTGTGGTTTGAATTGTAAATGGCTGTTGGATTTTGCTGACCACTTTTTCTGTACTTATTGGATGATCATATGTTTTTTTGTCCTGGACCCTGTTAATATAGTGTACTACATTTATCAGTTTACTTATGTTAAACCATCCTTGCATCCATGGGATGAATCCAACTTGGTCACTGTGTATGACTGTCTGTATTCTGTTTATCATTATCTTCATTGAGGATATTTGTGTCTATTTTCATTAGACAGATTGGCCTATAGTTTTCTTTTCTTGTTGAGTCTTTCTCTGTTTTTGGAATCAAAGTAGTAATTATTTTGAGGAATTAATTTGGGAGCTGTGTGTCTCTTTCAGCTTCATTAAATAATTTCACAGGTAATGCTATTAGCTCTTCTCTAAATGTCTTATAGAATTCAGCAGTGAAGCCTTCAGGACAAGAACATTTTGTTGGTAGGTTTTTAACCACATTTTCAATTTCATTGATTGATATTGGGGGTTTTAGGATTTTAATTTCTTCTTTGTTCAACTTTGAGAGTTCATATGTGTAGGTGTTTATTATCCTCTGAACTTTCTCTGGGTCAGTGTAATTTCTCCCTTTTCTTTACTAATACCATGGATGTGAGCCTTTTCTTTTCTTTGTTTGATAATTTTGGCTAAGGGTCTATTAATTTTGTTTATCCTTTTGAAGAATATTTGATTCATTGATTTTTTTTGTGTGTGTGTGTGTGTGTGTGTGTGTTGTTCTCTTAATCTCCATTCCATTAATTCCTGCTCTGATCCTTATAATTTTTTGCCTAGTACAAGCTTTGGGTTTGTCTAGTCTCTCTTTCTAGTCATTTGAGGTTTAGCATTAGATTGTTTATTTGAGCTTGCTCTGTTTTCCAGGTGTAGGCATTCACTGCTATGAATTTTCCTTGAAGA
>PVIR01019641.1:5233-31797 GCA_004026965.1 Petromus typicus
GAGACAGGGTCTCGCTTTTGTGGTTCAGGCTGGCCCTGAGCTCAGCCTCAAACTCACATCACAATCCTCCTGCCTCTGCCTCCCGAGTGCTGGGATTACAGGCATGAGCCACCACGCCCGGCACTGTGGTATGTGGTACTGGTTGCTGCTGGGTGTGGGGTCTCCACACCCAGTATTGTTATGTGGTTACCGGGGAATCCAACCCGGGCCCTTGCGCTTGCGAGACAGGCGCCGGAACCACTGAGCTAACTCCCCGGCCCCAAACATATATATCATTTTTTCACTAAAGTCTTTATACAGAAACATCATTTTCAAAAGTCAAGTCTCATCATGAAATAGTCAATGTATAAAGACTAAGATATTTTATACCTCTTTTCACACTCCACAGTTTGTTTCAGCTTATTTCTCATGACACAAGTTGAATGATTAAGAATCCCAGAAGTAAATCAACACATTAATCCCAAAATATAGTAAAGTAATTTCTTCATATAAATAATATAAAATATCTCTAAAATAAACTGCATCTATCAGTAAAGATCTCTGCTAGAAAACAATGCTTAAATATTATTTACATTGGCTATTCATAAGGCTATGATTTATGAAAGAATGAATTTTACAAACTTGTCCTTGGATCTTCTTTAATAAACTTTCTCAAGGTTTGGATACTTTCTGGCTGTGCTATTATTGACTTTGAGCTGAGACAGAAGACATACACAAGAGATTTTTTAGGTGCCACTATTAGTAATTTGTTTCCTAGCATAGCAAATGATGTAACTATTCTGATGTAGCATGATCATTTTGTCAAAAGCCAAATGATAAATTTTAATTTTAAATGAAAAACCAGGGCTAAGTTCAATCTCATTAAAAAAAAAAAAAAATCCAAGGGCCGGGGAGTTAGCTCAGTGGTTCCGGCGCCTGTCTTGCAAACGCAAGGACCAGGGTTTGATCCCCGGTAACTACATACCATACTGGGTGTGGAGACTCACCCCAGCAGCAACCAGTACCACATACCACAGCACCAGGCGTGGTGGCTCACGCCTGTAATCCCAGCACTTGGGAGGCAGAGGCAGGAGGATTGCTGTGATGTGAGTTTGAGGCTGAGCTCAGAGTCAGCCTGAACCACAAAGCGAGACCCTGTCTCAAACAACCTTAAAACAAACAAACAAACAAAAAAAACACAAACTCTTTAAACTTTAAATAGGCAAATTAATCTGTATGTAAAGAAAATCACAAAAAACAAAAATTTTAAATTATGAACCATTTTAAGATAGTTATTTGTCCATGACTTTATCTGATTTTAAATATCAATCTCAGTTAAATTACTAAATTAACTTTCTTCAATGTAAGTAATTACACAAATTTAAAAGTTATTAATATTCCTATAGATATAAATATAACAATTTAATTTTGAAGTTTAGTATTACGAGGGAGCAAGATTTACTTTTAACTCAAAAGAAAATCTTTTTACACAAAATAAAATTCTGTGATGTCAGCTATCAAAAGAATTCATAAAAACATAACAAGCTAAAGCTATATATATAATAAACTAAATATAAGTTTATAATTACAGAAATATGGTGAGCATAAAAACTCCATTTCCATCATGCTGGCTGCCTCACTCCCTAGCTGGGGTCCAGTACAGCTTCACTATGAAGACACAGTAAAGGGCAAAAGGACAAGTATTAGTTACAAATCACTGTGGTAGCCTAAATTATCTCAGAATTAAGGATATGTTTATTCTCCTTTGTATGGGCATGCATTTCCAATTTTCTGAAATTTCCAAATGCAGAAGAATAACAGAAATGAAATCTCTAAGACTATTAGGAAATACTACACTTTAAAGGGGTGATTTGTGAAATAGAAGAAATGGCAGTAAGTAATATTTTGGGGGACATATCAGAATTTTTGAGAAAGGAAAAGTGCTCAAACTAACATGTCTTGTGCTACAGTGTGCTTCCTCCCCATCCTGTACTTACTCGGGTCATGATGACTCATGAATATGAGGCATACTGGAGCAGAAAGGAAAAAGCTGAGATTCTACCAACCTATAAAATATATTTTATGTATTTGATAATTCACCTATGTAAACTTTTGCTATGTACACTGATACTTTACATCTTTTTTTTTATCTTTATTGGTACATTAAATATACACATCATGATTGCACTCCATAATGGGGATTTGTACCAGTATAACACACAACTTAATTCTCATTTTTTCCCATAGCCCTACCCACCCTACCACCCCCCCATATACATAAAATTTGTTTCCTTACTTTTTTGTTACAATCTCAATATTGTCCCCTTTCACCTTATTTTACATTGAGCATTTTCTATTTCACAATATATAACATACAATGCTAGGACTCATGATACTTTACATCTTAATCTGATACTTAAACATCTATTTTACCTAAATATCTCTTCTATATTATTAATGCTCCCTAATCCAGTTCTCTGTACTTACTTTAAATAAAAGACTACACAATTCCAACTTAGTCCCTTAATACATAAGGCTTCTACCAATTCCCGACACCTTGATTTCACCAACTGCCTTCATCCTGTGGCAGAGTTTACTACTGAATGAAGTACCAAGACTCAGAGGCTTTCTACTTCATATTTCACATTTATCAACCAAACAAAAAGATGTAAGAAGGCATGTTTTTGGACAGGAAAACGAAGTCATTGGTAAAAGGCAGCAGAAAAGAGAAAATGACTAGATTTCAACAATACAGAGAGCCATATAGGCAGTATAACAAACAAGAGGTTAACATAGTGTTATGCAAACTATAATGCTTACATGACCATAAAAGTCACAAGAGTAAGTAATGCACATAATTTCTACAATTCCAAACTAAATTTCTTATTTACTTTTCATAATTCTGAATCACATTTCAATTATTTAATAATCTTTTATTATTTCACTGTGTTACACAATAATCAAATACAAACCTTTGCATAATAAAGAAAAATCCTCAAGACACATGTGAAAACAAATAAAATAACTATTAAAAGAAAAGACATAAAAGAAAATATTAGAAAGTAAGTTAGCAGCAATAAATGTATACTGGGAATCAGTCAACTGAAGCTATTTATTGCAGTCCAGATATAGTTTACTCTTTTTTTTTAGGTTTTTTGAGACACGGTCTCGCTTTGTAGTTGAGGCTGGCCCTGAGCTCAGCCTCAAACTCACATCACAGCAATCCTCCTGCCTCTGCCTCCCGAGTGCTGGGATTACAGGCATGAGCCACCATGCCTGGCACTGTGGTATGTGGTACTGGTTGCTGCTCGGCATGACTCTCCACGCCCAGTATTGCATGTGATTACCGGGGATCAAACCCGGGTCCTTGCGCTTGGCAGACAGGCGCCGGAACCACCGAGTTAAATCCCCAGCCCCCTATTTTACTCTTTTCTTTAAGATAAACAAAGTTTAAGAAGCCAGACAGCTGAGGATTTAGCTCAGTGGCAGCACTGCCTGCCTGGCAAATGCAAGATTATGAGTTCTATCCCCAGTATCACACACAAAAAAGGCCAGGGATTTAGCTCAGTGGTTCTAGCGTCTGCCTGGAAAGTGCAAGGTCCCTACCAAATTTGATCCCTGGTAACCACATACCACAATGCTGGGCATGGTGATTCATGCCTGTAATCCCAGCCCTCGGGAGGCAGAGGCAGGAGGATTGCTGTGAGTTGAAGGTTGGCCTGGTCGACATAGGGAATTCAGGACCAGCCTGAACTACAAAGCGAGACCCTGTCTCAAAACAAAAAAAGAAGCCAAATAAACACCTGTTTATTAAACCAAAAGAGTACCTGCCACTTTCCTTATATTAACGATCCAGTATTAATTTCTAATATCATGTGAGTAGAGATGAAAAATTTGGAGAACTGGTTCAATAATTCATAGACCATTATTTTGTTTTCTTTGAAAAAAATTCCCTTTTATTATCAAGTCAGTATCAAGTATATTTTTTCAATGCTCAGCATTGTAAATAAATTTTTGTTAGTACTTTATCTAATCACATATTCATAGGACCAATAAATATCAGTTTGTAGTAATTCAACAATAAAGTATCAGAGTATCAATGCATACTAGTGTACGGTTTTTTTTGGAAACAGTACTTGACTCTCTTGTTCAGGACGGCCTCCAGGGCTGAGGTACAAATGATTGTCCAACCTCAGAGTAGCTGGAGCTAGGTTCATTCCTACAACTCCATCCAGCATTTCGATCAGACAGAAATTCTAAATAACCAAAATTCAGCTTTCAAATATCATTTGCTGATCTTTTCCCGTTCCTTTAAATTAATTCTATGCAATGACTCTTGTTATTTTCTTAGAATAGTTTCATTCATCGAATAGCGATATAAATTCTTTTTAAGAATCAAAGATATTTTCAAAAATAATATGAATTAAAGAAGCTGGAAACTGCTATAAGAAAGGCATCACTGAACTCAACATAAAAGATTACCTCTAGTTTTAGGGAATACACATGGCTACTTCTAGCATAAAGTGAACATTGCATTTACTTTCCAACAGCAGCAAGCTAAAGAAACGTTAGTAAACAAAGTAGCTGTCCTGGGTGGTATTTCTCCATATGCTAGGGTAACCTTAGTCCAAATAATTTTTTTTTGAGATAGGGTCTCGCTTTGTAGTTCAGGCTGGCCCTAAGCTCACTATGTAGTCCAGGTGAGCCTCAAACTCTCAGCAATCCTCCTGCCTCTGCCTCCCGAAGGCTGGGATCACAAGTGTGAGCCACCACACCCTGCATTGTGGTGTGCGGTATTGACTGCTGGTGCGTGAGTCACCACGCCCAGTATCATGGTATGTGGTCACTGGTAATTGAACTTGGGACCCTGCACTTGCAAGGTAGTGGCCGGAATCACTGAGCTAAATCTCCACCCCCTCCCCAAATTATCTTAATCAAGACTAACAAAAATTATAATGACTGTGTTAAAGCCTAAAAATAGTTGTATTTCCTGGCCTGTAATTTCAAATAGCATTTCAGTGCTGACTTCTGGCGCACATATACTAAATAGCATTTCAGATCCTTCCTTAAACTGGAACATAAAACAAAATAATACACATAAAATTAAAAAAACAACTAGAGATATATAAATTATATCAAATCCATTGCAGGATATAGAGGATTATATGTAATTATGTAGGATTACTTTTAGATTTTTTTCTTGGTGTCACTCAAATTCAAGTATTAGGACAATAAAAAAATGTTTATTGTATCTAAGCATCGGAACAATACCAATATATTTTAAAAGAAAGAGATCAATTAGTAGAAAAATACTAGACTGAACATTAAAAAACTCTGAGATCCAGTCGGAGGCAATGGTGCATACTTACAATCTTACCAAATCTGGGGCTGAGGCAAGAGAATGGCAAACTTTATGCCAGCCTGGGCAATTCTGTCTTAAAATAAAAAGTTAAAAGGTCTGGAGATACACCTCAGTGGTAGAGCACCCCTGGGTTTAATCTCCAGTATAAAAACAACAGCAAAACAAATCTGAGATCTAGTTTAAGTTCAGTCACTAATAGAACTGGGTAGTAATGTAATATAAAATTAAATTTAATGTAAAATTTGATCTTTACTTTTTGATCCAAATATTTTAATATCTTCAAAAATTAAACAGCATCACAACACTGGTCATTATGTATTAATATTTTTTAAAATTCTTATATTAATATGTGCTAATATCTAAAAAGAATGATGAAGATTACATCTGGAAGAACAGCAGAAGTTATTTAGGAGGAACATATTTTTAATTAAATTAATGGCTCTAATTAGCTCTAAATTTGATTTAACTTTCAAGGAGTCAGCTAATAACAGTATAATTGAGCAACCACTAATATATAAGGTACAATGCTAGGTGCTATTTTGTACTGATTATAAAACTAGCACATAAACAAAACCTAAGTAAGACAACTATTCACTTAGGTTAAAAGAATAATTTAAGTCACATGGTTAAGTGATGATCTAACCATGATAACAGTAGAAAGATAAAATGCAAAAATAGATATATAGCAATGTTAAAAATCTAAAAGTATTCACTAACATGTTTTTATGTAAGTTCTATGAGAAAAAATGGTTAGTACTGTGGATTCTTCAAAAGAATTCAAGGAGATACAGCTGTGGTTCAGTGACTGAAGCATTTGTCTAATACGTGCAAGGCCCTGGGTTCAATTTCTAGCCCCACAGGAAAAAAAATCAATATAATCTTCCCATAATGATAAATACAACGCTTTCACCTGCAAGTAGAGGAGACAGAAACTGAACTACTGTTTAAGTTCCATGGAACAGGTGATGGCATGCTTCATCAAAGCTCTTAAACCACAGGAGGCTCAAGATGTAATATGTGTATGTACCAATATCCCATGATTAATATATTCATTATGTTGTGGAAACACATACTAGTAAAAGTTTTTCAAAAAACACATGTTACATTGGAGGAAGAGTGGAAACATATATGGCCTTGTAGGTGGTCAAATATTTTTTTATTAGAAATGAATCACTGGAAAAGGTTAGACAATAAATATCATAAAAATGATTGATAAAGAGTTCAAGTAGGAATGAGGCTTCATTAGATATTAGAAGGGACAAAGATGAGTATTTTCTAAAACCTATTCAAAATGTAGCTGTGCAAAAAATACACTTAGCTTAATGGCAATATATCTTATTAGCCAATATCCAGATTTTCACCCCCAAAATACATTATTTCTTAGGTGTGGTGGTATTTTGAAGGCTGAGATAAAAGGAGTTCAAATTCAAGCTCACTTGGGCAATTTAACCACTTATGGAGATCCTGCCTCAAAATAGAAAGCCAAAAAAAATTGGGCCAGCAGTTCATTGTGAAAGCCTGGGTCCAATCATTGGATATGTTTTTATATTTTTGAAAGCATATTTAAACAAATGTCAGTATATTTAAATTTGAAATTTCTATAGCATTGATTTGAATAAGTCAAGTAAGATACTACTCATCTATGTTAAATATACTTAAATTATTCTTTTAAATTTCCTTAAGAAAAACAAAAAACCCTCAGATCTTTATTATTTCCAAACTACAAATTTAATACTTTCACTATAGGAAGATGGAAGAAATGTCTGATCCTGAGTAGCATGTGGAACTTTTCCTGTATTAAAAAATGGCCCTCCTTAATTTGCACATATTCACACAAGGGTTCTCCTCAGTGCCAATGATATTTATGCAGAGAAAGCCCCACCAGAGGGAGAAACAGTTGTTGATCAGAAACACACAAATGTGAACTTGTGATTCTTAAACCATCATACTGATTTAATCAACCATTATATAATTCAGTTCAATTCTAAGATTTTTTTTATTTATTTTATTTATTTATTTAGAGACAGGGTCTCACTTTTGTAGTTCAGGCTGGCCCTGAGGTCAGCCTTGAACTCACAGCAATCCTCCTGCCTCTACTGCCCAAGTTCTGGGATTATAGGCATGAGCCACCATGCCCAGCACTGTGGTATGTGGTTCTGATCGCTCATGGGCATGAGTCTCCACACCTGGCATTGTTGTATGTGGTTACCAAGGATCAAACCTGGGCCCTTACACTTACAAGGCAGGTGCCAGAACCACTGAGCTAAATCCCTGGCCCAATTCTAATGTATTTGTATATATTTCCAATAATTCAGAATCTGCTAAGAAACAAAATATACTTCTATTTGGAAAATGTTTACAAAATAATGCCACTGTGAGCTAAAATGAGTATCAACAACTAAATATACATAGTAACTCTGTAAACATGAGCCGCGATCAAAGCATATGGCGAATGTTCACATTTTTACAAACTATTACTATAAAACACATATTGCCATTAACCACTTGCTAGTCCAATTATTTAAATACAGATGACCAAAAAGCACATATTTCTTCATTAATTCTTATGATAATACATTTGAAAATATAAAAATGATAACTTCATCAAATTTATTACAAGAATCAACTGGTTGAAATAACCTACCTGAAAGATGCTTGGGATGGTAAATAAACAAAGAGTCTACCCGAGTGAGGAGTGTTACTCAGGGCTGAACTGTTAAGTGGGTAATCTCCCTCAAAATTCTTCCCCTTGCTTCGAATACACTTACCCCATCTGTCCTATCACTTTCTAAAGCACCTTTGGAAACCCTCTTTTATGAGTGGCTTTAGTTGTCCTGTCATGGCTGCCATTATATCTTGAAAAAATTCAAGACGTTTATCTTTCATGGTCATCTTGGGTTCAGGAAGAGCCCAGAGTCTCACTGTGCCAGATTCAGTGAATAAGGCTGATAAGGACATAACAATGTTTTCATTTGATGCCACTCAGAAGCAGCATCCACTTGATTTTTTGACATACCTTGTGATGACACTCATCAAAGAAGACTTCTAGAGCTGCTTCAAAAAGTGGCAAGAAAGATGGGGTTTGTTCAAGTAAGGTGGAGTATTCTGAAGGGAATTGATGGCAATGTGTCTTTTACTATAATGATTTTTAAAAGTGATTTTATTAGTACATTTGATGTATGTGTTATGATCACATTCTACATTGAGAATTTGTATCAGTGCATGACACAACTTAATTCTCATTTTGTCCCATCTCCTGCCCCCACTGCAACTCCCGCCTCCATATACATAAGCTTTGTTCCTTTTTTTACTCTCAAATTTTTTCTTTCCCTTCCTTACTTACACCTATCCTCCTATTCCCTTTGAATATTTTCTTACTATTTCATAATACCTATCATACATTTTAGAACTCATTTATACCTTCAGTTCCTCATACCTACTATAATAATTTTTACTTAAATATTCACCAAATATTTTGCAGTACATGAAATTTTACACTTCACTCCTCAGTATTTCTAGTCTTAGTCTCTTTTTTAACTGATTTTATTGGTACATTTTATATATATATATAGATATATAGATATATCTATATATACAGATATATGTATAATCTATATATACAGATAGGTATATATATATCTATATATATAGATATATAGATATATATATAGATATATAGAGATATAGAGATATAGAGATATTATGATCGCATTTAGCACTGAGGGTTTGTACTAGTACATGACACATCCTGATTCTCATTTTTCCTATTCCCTTGCCGTCCCTACAACTCCCCGCCCCCATATGCATAAGCTTTGTTTCTTTTTTTACTATCAAACTTTTTCTTCCTGTTCTTTACCATGTCTACCTCCTTTTTCCCTTTGAACATTGTCTTCCTATTTCATAATACCTATCATACGTTTTAGAACTCATTTACATCTTCAGTTTCTCATATCACAGAAACAATATGGTTAAACATCTGTGTCTTATTTATTTTTGTGTCCTATTTATTTCACTTATGAGTATGTCCTCAAAGTACATCCATTTGAGTAAAAATGATAAAGAAGATATGAGTTTTTTAAAGCAGTCTCTTGAAACAGATCTTAGGAGGTCCTATTGTTTACTTGAAACTTCATATACTTTATTTGATAAGTTTTAAATAATCTAATTTAATGGTTATAAAATTTGCCTATTAAAATCTTATTAATGACATGAATACCTGTTCTTCTGTTCTTGCTTCAATAACTGAGCAGCGATCTTCCTCAAATCAGTTACTTCCTTCAAATCATCATCTTCTTCTCTAAGTAACTGCTCTTTCTCGAGTCTGAAAGTTGACAGACAGTTATCCAAAAAGAAAGACAATTTTTTGTAAGCTTCTATAAACAGAAACCATTTTTGTTTTCAATACCATGTGAAAGCTAAAATCTCTTGTATTTAAAATACTAAAATAAGAAATAAAGAATACTTAAAGAAAGCACACATGCATTCTCTACATAATATAAATGTCACATACTAATCATATTAACAAATAATGGTTATTAAAAGTTATGAAATGTTTTCTATTTCTGAAATAGAACATATTTAAAAGGAAATGGGGTATAGGGGTAAATAAAGAGGGGAAAATATTGTGATGGTAATAAAAAGGAAAAGCCTATGTATATAGGGGGCGGGGGGCTGTAGGGTGGGTAGGGAAATGAGAAAAAATGAGAATTAAGTCATGTCATATCATTTACTGGTACAAATTCTCAATGCTGAAAGTGGCTATGATGTGTATATAATGTACCAATAAAGATTTGAATTTTAAAAAAATTTATGAAATGATGCAATGAATTAGTAATTTAACAACGCACACAGCTCAACCTTGAGTGTAATAAGGACTAAAAAGCTCTACATGGCTCACTTTTATAAATAAATAAAAATTATGAGAATATCTTATTTCATTGAACCACACTACTTTCATGAGTTTATTCATTTTGACTTTTAAAATCTATGTAAAATGTTTAAGAAAATGAAAAATAGGTTCAAGTAAGATTTTTTTAATTTCCCAGAAATACAAAATGCCATTTTTATCATTTAAACAAAATAAATTTAAAAATAAATCATTCTCCAATCTCTAATTGTTTTATTTCAAAAAGAATTTCATTTAATAAACAATATTGCTGGGCATGGTGGCACACAGCTATCATCTAGCACTTTGGGAAACCAAAGCAAGGACTGCCAAGTTCAAGTTCTGCCTGGGAAATGTAGTGAGGTCCTGTCTCAAAATAAGAATTAAAAGGGCTAAGGATGTAGCTTAGCTCAGTGGTAGAAAGCCCCTGAGTTTAACCCTCGTACCATAAAAAATGAAGTCAACTCAGTCATTTTATCTCTATAACATCTTCCATGACACTAATGACTCAAATTTAGGCAACTCTCCTCAAGATGGGGTGAAAAAGTAACAGAAGAATGAAATCTAAATAAGACAGGCTGGTGGTGCAGTTCAGAGGCACAGGGTATGCCTCGTGTGCTTGCGACTCTGGGCTCTAGGTTCAATTCCCAGCACCCTTTCTTCCCCAAAACAGAAAAAAGGAAGAAGTTTCTAATGAAGTCACTTAAATGAAATACAATGTAGAGAAAATCCATGTGAGTCAGAGACAGCTTGGTTCATAACCTAGGTACCAGCAGATAGTAACTAAGAGGGCTTAGGTAAAAAATAGTCTCTGAACATCACCTTCCTCATTTGTAAAAATGGAACCAGTATCAGTCCTGCAAGGGTTTTAGTGAATATTCAGTGAGAAACATGGAAAAGCACACAGTACTGATCCTGGTATGTGGTAGGTATTCAACAAATGTTGCTTCCTTTTTTCATGTAGTTATGCATCAATGAAAAGTAATGACTGAAAATAATCTGATAGGTCACATTCCATCATTTCATAAGGTGAAAGATAAAATATTTTCCTTTTCATAATTATTATTATTATTATTAATTTTTGAGAAAGAGTCTCGCTTTGTAGTTCAGGCTGGCACTGAGCTCAGCCTCAAACTCACATCACAGCGATCCTCCTGCCTCTGCCTCCTGAGTGCTGGGATTACAGGCGTGAGCCAGCATGCCTGGCACTGTGCTATGTGGTACTGATTGCTGGTGGGTGTGAGTCTCTAAACCCCAGAACCACTGAGCTAAATCCTCAACCCATCACAATTATTTTAATAAAACATGGAAAACTGCCATAAACAATCTGAAAAAATACAAAGTCCATTAGGTGAAAAAACAGAATGTTTGAGATGTATTTAGTCATTAGATTAAATGTATATAGTCATTAGACATTTGAAACTGCAGGTCTTTGTTTCCTTACACCATCCAACACCATCTATTTTAAAGGTTTGTTAAAGAGCGCAAAGGAAGCAGTGTATGTGAAGTTATAGTCCTCAGTAATAAACTAGGAAACATTATTATTAAATCTCAGAGGGAAAAAGAATGTAAAGCCTGCACTTAAATGCTAACTATGAATTTGTTTTAATTATGGAATTCAGGCAGGTGAACTACTTGCAAATTAACTAAACCTAACAAAAAAAGCAAAAAAATCTTTACACTGTGAAACAAGAATATGTAATGAATAGTCCAACATTTATAGTAGTTCATTTTGAAAATTTGAATGTGCCTACCTTTTTTCATTTCTGAGTTCTTCATTTTTCTGAGATTTTTCAAAGCATCTCTCTTTTCCCTTATATAAAAGAAAATTATTATTTCAAATTTTATGATCTACTTTTGTAAGACCAAGGAAAACATTATCAATACTTGTTCACAGTTTTATTTACCTTAAGGAAAGAGACAAATGATCCCATATGTGTACCGCCTTGCTCAGGAACAGTGACATCTTCTGTGTTAGGGTCAATGAAATCATATATCTCTTGGTCTAAGTATAGATTAATATTTATTTTTAAATTGATTAGTATATGCTCTGATACTACAGTGCTTAGAATCAAGGTTTATTTTCTCAATATTACAGATGCTATAATTTTTCAAAGCCTATTTTAGTAAGAGCTATGTACATGAACTAAAAATAGCAGACACCACACAAATTACCTTTCTGAGAATCAGGCTTGCTTCCTATTGTGTGACTGTCATTTCTCGACGTCTGCTCTCTGTTTGATTCTGATACTTGAGAGTGAAGGCTGACTGTGTCATCATCTGATGGCTGAAAGGAACAAGCACAAGGATAAACAAGGCATTAGAGAAAAAGGAATAGATACTTGCTTTTTATTTGAAGTCCTAAAACCTAACAGTGATCATAGTTTCAAACAAAATAAAGCCAAATATATGCCAGTGACTCTATTTCAAGGATCAAATAAAACTATACAATTATCAGCAATAGAAAAGACTCACTTCTGTTGTAGATAATCGCTTCTCTCCATTATCACTTCCAATTCCAGAGTCAGGGCCATGATTTTTATTTGGATAAAAATCTTCCATACTATGGAAACAGAAATCCTCAGGGCAGTTAGGACCTAGCTCATAGTTAAATAAATAACTTACACTTGACCTAAAAATTTTACTAGATAATACAGAACTAGTCTAAGTGTCTAAGAACTTAAGGCATATCAGAAATCTTCCTATTCATGTCTATCATGCAGCATTTGTTTCATCATGTGCTCTGTTACAAAGTATCAATTGTTAACAATAACTTCTTATTTCTTCTGAGAGATTCAGAAAAACAGACTGCCCTACTCAAAACTTACCCTGATGAAAGGCCTACTTTTCTCATTGGTTTGGCAAATTTCATCATCAAGCTTTGAAAATAATTTTAAACTTTACAGTTTCTTCTTCATTAGCTTTAAAAACATGATTTTAGTTGCATAAATAAAACCCATCATATAATCAAGAAAAGAGAGAATGTAGGGAGAAAAAAGGTATGTAGCATATGAAATCCAAGACATTTGGTGTGCGATGATAGCTATTTTTATAAATTTCTGAAGTACAAAAATTGTATACCACTCAGGTTGCAAAGCATTTTTCCCATTAATTAACAAACTTATCACTTACTCTACAATGGCTAAGTGTTTTAAAAGTAATATCTTTTGTATTTCTTGTAAAAAAAAATCTAGCAGATAGTAGTGCTTTCTCATGGTAAAGTGAAGAAACTGAGAGAAGCGAAATGAAGCAATTTGCTCAAGGACACTCAACTTGCAACAAGCCATGTAAAATGTGATCCAAGATTATCTAAGTTCTTGTTCTTAATCACTGTGCTATAATTCTTCCCCTAAATACAGTTTCACACT
Source organism: Petromus typicus (assembly GCA_004026965.1). Lineage (NCBI taxonomy): Eukaryota > Metazoa > Chordata > Mammalia > Rodentia > Petromuridae > Petromus > Petromus typicus. Next base: position 18,828 of record PVIR01019641.1, read on the forward strand.
GAAAAATTTATTTTTATACCTTTCAGGAGTATACTTACAAATATAAAGAAACATCTACCAAATACCTGGCACTATGCTGAACAAGGAACTTACAAAATAGACAAGGCGAGAAGATAGATTTTTGACATAATTTCAGGCAGGCCTGAATAACATAAATGTAATATGAACTAAATATATAATTTTTATTTTTCTAGTAGCCTATCTTAAAAACAGTAAAAAGAAATAGTAAATTGATTTTGATAATGTTATTTAACTCACTATATGGAGATACTATCATTTTAACATACAACTAATACAAAATTCCTGAAAGTTTTTAAGGTGGTTTTGGGGAGTAATAAGTCTTTGAAATCTGATGTGTATTTTATATTTATCAGGTTTCAGTTCGAACTATCTACATTTCACGTGTTAAAGTGGCACTATGGGCCAAAGGCTACCTAACATGCAGTGCAGACATGCAGGACTGTTTGTGGAATATGACAACACACCTGTGGCTTGTGTTAAACTACTCAGACAATTCTTGTATGTGCTCTCCTTCCATGCTCAGGCTCTTGGCTGTATGAATCTTAGGCCTAGATTCTATCTTCATTCTTTCTGACTCTTTTCTCCTCTACTACAATCACTCTGTTGAAAACCACATGCTCTCTGGGCAGTACTACAATATCCTAAGGGGTCTCTGTGCTTCTACTTTTGCTTACTTCCAATCTAACCTCCTAAAGGTCAAAGAGAAATCAGCTTATGTTATTCTTCTGCTTATAACTGTCCAATAACTCCCCACTGCATCTTTACATAAAATTCAAACTTTTGGCCAGGCATGGTGGTGCATGCCTTCAATCCCAGCACTTGGGTGGCTGAGGTAGGAGAATAGTAGGTTGAGGCCAGCATGGGCTATATAATGAAACCCTACCTCAAAAAACAAAACAACAAAACATAAATTAAAACTGACCACAGACCATAGACCCATGTGAACTGAGCCATAAATACCTTTTCAAATGCAACTTATTCTGACAGACCTTTCATCCAATCTACTCCAATTATGTTGCCCATCTTTGATTACATTGAAGTCCTTCCAACTTACAAATATCATTAAGTCAAAACTCCACTTAACACATCAAACATTTTTTAATCTATCAAAAAATCAGAGCTGGCCAACGCAACGCAGCTGATTCTACAGTACTTATTGTTCGCCCTTGTTATCAAGTAGCTGACTGGGAGCTTCAGATCACTGCTGCTGCCCAAGAGAGAAAGGTGAGGGAGAGGGAGAGAGAGAATGATTATGAATGATACTATGTATCAACTAGTTACTCAAGATGGTTTCTACTGAATGTCTATCACTTAAAATCTATTGAGAAGTGAAACACTGCTAAGCTGAGCCATCAGAAGTTGCATCCCTCTACTACAAGTGTGTATGTTATATTACGGTTTAAATGTGTTCCCAAAGTTTATGTGTTGGAAACTTAATCTTCCATGCAAAAGGTTGGGAAATGGATCCCTAATTGGAGGTTATTAGATCATTAGAGGTTTTCTGTAATGAGTGGATTAATGCTGTGATTGCAGGAGTGGGTTCTTTATCTTGAGAATAAATTTGTTATAAGAGCATTCAGCCTCTTTTAACCTCTTGCTTTCTTTTGCCCATCTAATAATTCTCTCATGCTGTAATGCAGCAATAAGAACCTCATAATAAGCAATTAAGTAGTAGTGTTATCTTGGACTTTCCAGCGGCATCCAAAACAATGAGCCAAAGAAACTATTGTTTCTAAATCATCATCCCAGGTGCTTGGTTCTAGAAGCACAAAATGGACTAAGTCAGCCAGTCAGTCTTTGTCTGTCTCTCTCTCCATGAGCTCCATGAGAGCCAAGATCAAAATTCATGTTAACTCTAACCTGTACAAGCAAGGCATTCAATAAAACATTTCATGAATATACCAGCAGTCATTCAATAGAAATTTGTAAAACAAGTGACTAAAACAATGAATGCCATTACTAAAGTAAATCCACTTTAAAATAAATATAAATGAAATTCATAGAGAGTAGAAGAGGCATTAATTCTAATTTTCACAGAAATCCTGGCTGAGGATATAGCTCAGTGGTTCCAGCACCTGTCTTGCAAGCGCAAGGGCCTGGGTTTGATCCCTGGAAACCACATAACAATACTGGGCGTGGAAACTCACGCCCAGCAGCAACCAGTACCACATACCACAGAGCCGGGCGTGGTGGCTCACACCTGTAATCCCAGCACTTGGGAGGCAGAGGCAGGAGGAGTCCTGTGATGAGTCTGAAATTGAGCTCAGGGGCAAGCCTGAACTACAAAGCAAGTCTCCGTCTCAAAAAAAAATAAATAAATAAATAAAAGAAATCCTTGGTCTACTACTAAGTAATATTAACAAAATAATCTTTAGGAACTATATCTAAGGTTTATTTACTAATTCTACTCAACACAAATATTCAAGAAAAAAGTCCCATCTGGGAATCCAAGAACTTGTACTATTCGCAGAATACCTTCTTTGGTACTTACAAAACACAAGTATTATAGATCTTATGCACTATAGATCTTAATAGCATGGTGATGATAGTTAATAACTGTGAACAGTAAGTAACAGAACAGTACTTACTATATTGCCATCCAAGTAATGTATAGCACACATGCAATGACAAATCTTTAAATATTTTAGGCAGGGGTACATTCTTCCATTGTGCAGTATGATTTCATTCCAAGTTATTCCCATACATCAGTATGGAATTATATTTTCATTAAGTCTTTCAGACCAATCTACATCTTAAAAGGTTGAATTAGAAACAATATTGAATCTACCATTTCAAAATCTCATGAGGAAAACACCAAAATCACAAAGAGTATTCTTTAGAGTTCAGATTTAGGATGAGCCCCCAAACCTCATATATTTGGAAGGTGTTTGGATCAGGGGCCCTACACTCCTCAGTCCACTCATGAGTTCACAGCTAAGCACACTGTAGGAGGTACAGCCTGGTCTGAGGTACATCCATAGGGGAATGACCTGGAGGGACTTAGCTCTCTCCTGAGCTCCTCCCTTCCTGCCTACTTCCTGGCACCAATGATATGAGCAGCCTTTCTCTGCCTGGCTCTTCCATCATGCCTTTTCTCCCTTGGGACCAGATGACCATGGGCAGAAAATGTGAAACAAAATATATTTCACCTGTTTTAAATTCTGAGTGTCAAGTGTTATATCCCAGTGACAAGGAAGGGACCAAAAAAAACATCAATGATATACCGTTTTTGATGCAATCATAAAGAACATGACTAGGGGCGCTGAGGATGTAGTTCAGTGATAGCATACCTGACTAGCTCAAAATCCTACATCCGATCTTGGAGGAAGGGGAGAGTAATGATATGACAAAAGGAAGACAGGTATTTTCAGGATGTCCTGTTCTTCTCCCAATCTCAATTCAAAGTCAAAGTCTATTTGTTATTACAAACGTAGACTATCCAGACCACTAAAGTAAATGAATAGTTATGATAGCTGAGAAGTTATTATTTCTACTGTAATGTCAAGTGTTTACATTTTTACTAATAATTACCTGAAAAAATCTCAAATTTATTCTATTATCCTAGAAGTTCATTTTATGACAGTGATATTTAGCTTCAGCCAATTACTGATTTTAACACTGGCACAATCAGTTTAAATATATTCACGACTGTGTACTCAAGACTAATAAAAATCTCTCATAGAAATAGAAGATTGCAATTATCTTCAAAAGAGAGTGTAAGAGAGTTCCTTTACCTGTCTGTGAGGGGCTGAGAAGGCATTCTTTTGTTCAATGATGGAAGATCCAGAGAATCAGGTTTCTTATCCATTCTACAACACGCTTGGATATTTAAGTACTTAAATATGTGCACTTTACCCTTCAAACATATCTGTTAAGTAGTGAAACAGACTGTTATACATTTCCACATATAAATAGCACCTATCGAGTTATAAATATATTTTAATAATTTGAAATATGTTAAAACATCACAAACTTGAAACTTCACATATATAAATAATTTTTACTTCTGATACTAGTTGGAAAAATGTGACAACACTGATACCAATAAGAGTCTATTGTCATCTCTTCTTAGTAGAAAAGGTGAATCTCCCCATATATCATTCAAGTTTTCTTGTTAAAAGCAAAATGTAGAAATCACTGAACAATATAAAACTTGTGAAAGCTTCCTTTATTTTAAAAAATGAAATTAATACTCATTAGATTGGTAAAAATAGAATCAATATGTAATTATTTAAAATAATCTCACAAAACTACTAAGATGTCTGGTATAAACACTGAAAGATGGCTGATAATAAAGAAAACATAAATATAAGGAAAATGAATTTGTCGAAAGGTGTAACAGTAGGCCAGTTACAATACTCTGGAGAAACTATTTGCATTGAAGAAAAGGAATAAAAGGGGGAAACTATGTGAGCCAGGCCAGGTGGCACAAGTTTGTAATCCCAGCACTTGAGAAGCTCAAATAAGAAGATCACAAGGTCAGGCCCAGCCTAAGCAACTGCCTTAGTAAGATCCTGCCTCAAAATAAAATACATAAAAAAGAGGGGGCAGAGCTATAGCTCATTGCAAAACCCTGAGTTCAGTCCTCAGTACTGAAAGAATAGTATGCATCTTATGTAGGAAAAGGTGGGAAACAAGAGGAAAAGAAGTCAGTTTCACAAAGATTAATTACAATCACTGAGTGATGCCAAATAAATATTTCTCAAAATTTTAAATAAAAAATGTTTTGTTTTATGGAAATTTAAAAAAACTCACTTGCTCATAAAAATAACAATGATAACAGTAAGACAACTATATTAAAAGCAATTATAATTTCAGGTAAAAAGGAAGAATATTTTGTAGAAAATTCTACTAAATAACAACTCACAGCACAGTAGTTAAAGAGTGCTTTTTGCAGTTACAGAGTCTTCACATTCTGGCACCACTACATGCTAGTCATGTGATCCCAACCCTATCATTCAACTCACATATTTCTGTTTCCTTGCATGTAAAATAAGGAGGATGGCAGTGGGTTTTTTTATATCAATGATATAAGAATTAAATTAGCTAGCATATGTATTTTCATCAATGTTTAGAACATCAAGTATTACATAAATCTTTGCAATTGGGCATGGGGCTGTAGCTTCCCTAACACGAACAAGGCCCTCAGTTCCATTCCCAGCACTCCAAATAAAACAAAAACTAACAAAAATCTTTGTCATGATTATAATGTCAAAAAAATTTTTTTTTGAGACAGGGTCTCACTTTGTAGTTCAGGCTGGCCCTGAGCTCAACCTCCAACTCAAATCACAGCAATCCTCCTGCCTCTGCCTCCCGAGTGCTGGGATTATAGGCGTGAGCCACCATGCCCGGCACTGTGGCATGTGGTACTGATCGCTGGTGGGCATGAATTTCCACACTCAGTATTGTATGTGGTTACCCGGGAATCGAACCCAGGCCCTTGTGCTTGTAAAACAGGCACCAGAACCACTGAGCTAAATCCCCGGCCTACAATGTCACAATTTTTAATTAAAACAAAATTCAAATAATGAGATTATAACAAAAAAGAAAGGAAACAAAGTTTTGGTATATAGGGGGTGGGGGTGGTAGGGTGGATAGGGCTATGGGAAAAAATGAGAATTAAATTGTGTCATATACTAGTACAAATTCTCATTGTTGAGAGCAATCATGATGTGTATACGTAATGTACCAATAAAGATTTCAATTTAAAAAATTCAATATTTACATTATTATAATCAAGAAAATAATCACACATGGATCCCATAGGATAATAGGATTACGTTTATTTTTATCTTAAGTTTTTTTTTTTTTTTAAGACAGGGTCTCACTTTTGTAATTCACGCTGGCCCCAAACTCACTATGTAGCCCATGCCAGCCTCGAATTAACAGCAATCCTCCTGCCTCTGCCTCCTGAGTGCTGGGATTACAGGTGTGAGTTACCAAGCCTGGCATTTACTGAGTGCTGGGCTTACAGGCATGAGTCACCATGTCTGGCATTGTGGTATATGGTTACTGGGAATCCAACTTGGGACCTTGCACTTGCCAGGCAGACACTGGAACCACTGAGCTAAATCCTTAGCCCCTCATCTTCATTTTTGTTTCTCATAAAGAGCCCTAATTTTGTTCTGCATAATTTTCCATAGACCTATTAATGTTATTGTTGACTCTGACAGAACTGTAAAAGGTGTGATCAGACACACCAAGTCATCTACCACTTTGTTCCTCTTAGGAAGGACTTGTACTCCAGACTGACTGGCTGCTCTCTGAGCCTATGCAGAGCTGTCAATGTTGGATGTGAAAAATTCCTCTCTTTTAGTTTAGCCCTCCATTTTCATGTAACAAACTCTGCTAGCTTTCTAAGAAAAGGAAAGTGGGAGTTAAAATTTCTTAAGAGTTTGTAGGTTTGATACATTTTTCTAATTGACGGTTGACTAACGCTTGAGTAGAGAAAGTTGGAACTATGCCCTTATTCTGTGAAGGCGCCTCTCTAACATTTACTGTTTTCTGGGGCTGCTGCTAAGAAAGAAGTCATTCTGATAACCACTCCTACCAATGCACTTGACTTTTTCCTCCTGGCTATAACTGAAGTATGAGTGACACAAACTATATAACTCTAGAGTGGACAATATAATGTATCGCTAAATATACAAAGTGAAATGGCTGCCACAACCAAGCTAATTAATATATTCACCACATTAGATACTTATTGTTTTCTGTACAATGTAAAACCACTTGAGAGGTACTCTCTCACATACTTCAAGTCTATAGTATTTGCTAACAATAATCACCATGGCTGTACTTTATGCCTACAATACACGTGTATCTTGTAAGTACTTAAGAAATAGCACTATTTAACCATTATCTTTTCTTTTCCCCTACCTCCCATCTTCTGGTAAACATTTTACCCTCTGTTACTGTTAAGTTTAACTTGACAAAAAATTTCACATGTAATTGAAATTATGTAGTATTTATCTTTCTGCACCTGGCTTATTTCATTTAGTATAATGGCATCATGATGCACTCAAGTTGTTGCAAATGTCAGCTATTTCTTTCTTCTTTAGGTCAGAATTTCCCACTACACACACACACACACACACACACACACACACACACACACACACACACACACACACATTTTTATCCATTCATTTTTGGCACACACTTAGGTTTGGTCTTTATCCTACTAATTACTGTGAACAATGGTAGAAATGCAAATAACTTTGATAAGGAAGTTTTATTTCCTTTTGATACTGAGATAAGAAATATTTGATCATATTCCCATTTCCTGGCACACAGCTCCTAACCCTTGTAGAATCTCTCATGATTAAATGTCCTTTTCTATGGTAATGAGATGGCAAGTGGTTAAAGGAGCTAGGAGAGCTTCAGGAGGAGAGTCTGGAAGCCAATGAAAGCAAATGAAAAATTACAAAGCTATAACTTTCAATCCCACCACTCTCACTCCTGTCACCTAGGAAAGGAGGGGAGGGGAGAAAGGACTGAAGGTTGAATTAATCACTATGGGCCAATGATGAAACCAGTCCTGAGTACACAATTAAGTCACCCTAACAACCCAAAAAGACACAGTTTGGGGGTTCGGAAAGCTTCCAGACAGCTGAGCATGTGGAGATGTGCAGAGGACCACCTACTCAGAGAAGATGTGGAAACATCGCATCCCTGTTCACACACCTTTCTTTATGAATCTCTCACACTATTCACTCGTACCTTTGAAATACCCTTTGTAATAAACTAGTAATAGTAAATAGTGTTTCTTTGCATTCTGTGAGCAACTCTAGTAAATCAATTGAATCTGAGGAGGTAGCCAGTGGGTCAGAATTACAGGCAGGTAGGCACTTTTATGGGAGCAAGCCCTTAACCTGGTATATCTGTGGGTAGCTCCACATAGAAGTGTCAATACTGAAATGAATTATAGGCCCTCCAGTCGGTATATGTTGTAAAACTGCTTGCTGGGTGGTGGTGGTGTGAAATCTCCACATATTTTAGTGACCAGAGGTCATGTGCTTTGTGTTGAGAAGTAGAACAACAACAACAACAACAAAAAAAAACCAAAAAACAGTAGGTTTTCTTCTATGGCTTTGCTTACAGATATGTACTCAGAAGTGGATTGCAAGATCATATAGTAGCCCTATTTTTAGCTTTTTGAGGAACCTCCATAGTGTTTTCCATAATGATTACTTCATTTTATATTCTCACCAACACTGTTCCCAGAGTCCTTTATTGCAGAACCTTACCCACACGTTTTACTTTTGATAACAATCATCCTAGCAAGTACGATATGATATGTGATTGTGGTTTTGACTCATATTTCCATGATGACTAGTGATAACAAGCATCATTTTATATAGCTGTTGACCACTATGTCTTCTTTTAAAAATATCTGTTCAAGTCCCTTAACTGTTATTAAATTGCATTCTTTTTCCTTTTGAGTGGTAAGAGTTACTGCTATATTTTAGATATTAACCCCTTATAGGATATATGACTTACAAATACCTCTGAATACATGCAAAAAAATGAATGTGTCCCCTCTGGGAAGATTTTCAGTGTTTTGGTCTCTGTCTTTCATTTTAAAGATTATTTCTAAAATGTCAGTGGTCCTTGGTTTTCTGCTCATGTTCAAGAATGAGATAATGAAAAACAACTGGAAGCTCTAAGTACATAGAACTGATCCTTCATACATGGACAGTGAGTTTCATTTATCTCATGATCTTCATGAAGGAAGCTGGCCACTTTGTCAGGTGACTTGGGATGGACTGTACACAAATAGATCATGTCTCCTGGTTCAACCAATTTCTCAAGGAAGAAGGCACCAATTTTGCCTGCTGTATATGGTATACAGTGTATGGTATGTGTCAGAGGCTGCAGACATTCGGGGAGCTAAGTCTGCAGTCACTCACTGTGTTTAGTATGGACTGTCTCGTCCATACCTCAACCTAAGTAAATAAGCCCCCATGGCAAAGTCAACACGTTTTTTTATCTAGCAAGTATTTTGAATCATTCTCCCTCCCCAGTTGAAGTTTTTTTTTTTTTTTTTTTTTTAATGGAGCACATTCTGTTCTCATTCTTTTGTACAATTTGAACCAACTCCCTGTTCCCATTCATATAATGATTAGCTGCTAACCCTTCTGATCTCTGTTACAGAAGAATGCATCGATAACATCACAGGATGATTTACAATTTTAATTGGCGGAACAATAGACTGCTCAGTGGTGCATCAGATATGTTAGCATTAAGAAATCTGAAAAGCTGATCGTATCAAGAACCTATGAAAGTACCAGCCTCTCCCCGCAGACACCCTCTGTGCCTTTTTCCATTAGAATACACCATAATCATGCTGGTGGAGGAAGGTGGGTTTGTGATTTGTCCCCCACCTCCTGGGTTGGAACCTCCTTTGTTCCAAGCACTGTTGTTCAGTGTTTGATATTTACTGTACATCAGAATCATATGATTTGGGGATTCAGTAAAATGTGAAATCCTTGACTCTAGTTCAATCTTTACAGGTACACTGTCCAATATGATAACCACTACCTAGCTACATGTGGCTACTTAAATCAAATATGGATGGAGCTAAAAATTCAAATTCTTTGTCACCACATACAATTTCAAATACTCAGCAGCTATTTTGCCCACCACATCCAATGGTGTAGAAACTGAACACTTCCACCACCACCACAGAAAGTACTAATGGTCAACACCTCTCTAAACGGTAAACGCCAACATTCTTCTGAAGCAAGGACTGAGTCATATGGCTACTGAGCGAGAGGCAAAAATTTAAGGATCAGCTCACTCCCCAGAGTAAATTCTAGGCTTCACGTGGCCATGGGGCTAAGGGCAGAATCTAAGGGTGTAAGCTTAGATCTGTAGTATGCAATATGGTAGCCACCAGGCACATGCAGCTATTTAAATATGAAATAAAATAAGTCAAAATAAAGTAAGTAAAACAAAAAATGGTTCCCTAATGGTACTAGCCATATTCCAATCATTCAATACCCACATGTAGGAGGACCCTGGGGATATAGCTCAAAGTTGAGTACAAGGTTCTGAGCTGGATCCCCAGGACACTCCCCTGCAAAACATGCCACATGTGGCAAATGGCTCATTCAACTGGCACAGATGACAGAACATTTCCACCATTCAGGAAGCTCTCCTGGGCAGCACTGCCTTACACAGTCAGTCCCTCCCTCCTACATTCAGAGTTACCTGTTTCCTCCAACACCTGAGCCATTCCCAGACACAACAGAGTAAATCAATTCACTTCTTATTGCCTTCTCTCATAGCAGACTCAAGTAGAAGCCTTCCCCATTCTAAGATAGCTACCACCAGGACCCGGGCCAGCCTCTATCTGACTCACAAAAGGTACTCCTTCAGGGGTGAGTGGAACGTTCCGGTCAGTGGAAGGAAATAGCAGTTCCTGGATGGAGGTGATCCCTGCTCCACGGGCAGGTACCTCTCAGCCACACACTCTTGTGCTGTGCAAACAGAGGCAACAGTTACCACTGTTCCATCTGTTTTCCATTTTCTAAAATCCTGTTCACATCTCTTCCCCACTGGCCTCTGCCTATCCGCTGTCCTTCTGGGTTTATATCTAAGTTTAATCCTCAACTATCATTTTTGTTGATCCCCAAATGGATTTAGACTGTAAGTCCGAATTAATATTTTCCATGTGTATCTTGTTTTTTGTTATAATCCATCTCTCTGTGGTGAGAATGTGTTGCCGTCAGTCTCACAACAAATCCCAAGTACATTCATATCTGAATGGGAGACACATAGAGACTTCAGAGTTTATTTTTTAAGAAAAACATTGACAATCATAATTATCAGTTCACAAGCAGAAAGTTGATATTTGGGTTTTCCAAACGCTATTTTACAATCTATACTAAAACTCCCACTCAAATAAAAATGTCACTGCTTAGAAAAACTCCTTTGGATTATACTACCTGAACAATCAAATGTGTTCATTTGGTGATTTATTTATTTAACAAACATAAAATTATGAACAAGCATAACAAGAAACAAGTAGTTTTTGGTACATACCTGTGCTGGTGGTACTTGCAATGGATTATTATCCAAAATTATTACTTGTAAATGATGCAGGTTTCTGTAACAAACTGGAATCTCTGTCACTTTGTTACAAGAGAAATCCAGCTTCACCAAAGGAAGATCTCCTAACTCTGTTAAGAAATGAAAAATAATTTATAGTTCACATAGTTACTCTTTTATTCACATGAGTAAAAACAGTGAATATCTCACCTTCTGGCAAAACATGAAGATTATTTCTTCTTATGTTTAGTTCTCTAAGTGAATGTAATTTTCCCATTTGCTGAGGAAGGACCTGAATCTCATTGCAACTTATGTCCTAAAGAGAATAAATAAGAAAGTAAAACTTTAACAAACTAACAGCAAAATAGATATTCTAATTTTTAAGTAGCTAATAGCTAGCAAAGTTATCTTTAATATTCTCACTAGAAGATTTGTATTTATAATATACCATGAAGTCATACCACAGCCAGCAGAATATCTTCTGTGTAAAATTTTGAAATTATTACTTAGAAACTACATAATTCAACTTTCAAAAACTTCAGCCTATGACCAATTCCCACCCATTAAAACCACAAGTAAGGATTCAGGTCCTCTTTATGTGAGGTAAAATAAAAGACTAATAAGTACCAAGCACTCTGATAACATCAATTACTATAATTGATTCAAGATATTTGGGTGGATAAAGGATAAGATAGTTAAGGATTTACAGATGTGAGCTGAAAAAGTGAAGTCTACAGTCAGGGTCAATTTAACTAAATTGTTTTCCTTAAACAAATACAAAATCTGAAGAGTTACAAACTCAAACATTTACGGTTCAAATCACAACTCAAAGATACTCTATGAGATAAGAATCAGAAATATCTTAAGATTCAATACAAATGTAAGCTCTGATCTAAATATGAACAATATCGTTGTCATAGTAAGAGAAAAAGGAACAGTTTAAGTTAATTGGGCTCTCCTCTCCTTGCCAATTTCATAACCATCTCAACGAAAAGGGAAGAGAAATCTGCAACCTGATCTTAAGACAGTGGTCATCCTAGGCACACTGTAATTGCATCTGATTTCCAGCTCTCACTGAAAATGGTATCAGCATGCAGGGAGGGAATGGCAAACACATTCAGTTTTATAAAATATAAATGTAAATTCCAAAAAATTTAAATTTCAAAAAAATTAAAATATAGGGAAGAATTCAATATATCTATTGATGAATAATGAAAATATATTCTACCTATTTTTTTTTTCAAAATGTACTCAAGGCATCTTCTTTCAAGAACAAATATTTATGAAATACGGTTTGTTAGGCACTGTTCTAGAAGCTGGCTACACATCAAGGGAGAGAACAAACAAATATTGCTAATATTGCTATCCTCATACCCTCACGCGGAGTTTGCATACAGTATGGCAGAAGGCAATAAGTACTATGTAAAATGAACAGGGTAGAGTAAAGGAAAACAGCTATGCTATGACAGTGGAAAGGTATGTGGGCAATTGAGATCATCTCATGGAGAAAGTAATGTTTGAGAATTACTATCAAGAGCTGAGGGGGTAGGCCATACCAATACATAAGAAAGGAATATTAATCCCTTGCAAGAACAATAAATGTAAAAATCCTTAGGCAGAGCACATATGATGTATACAAAGACCAGTGAGGAAGCCAAGGTAATAAAAAAGAAGTGGGCAAAGAGAGAAAAACATAGGTGCCACGCCCCCGCCGAATAAGGCGTGACAAAATAGGGACTGGGGTCCCGGGCGGAAGACCCCTGTGCTTGAGGCTTGAGGCTCCCCAGGCCTAGAACCTGAGTTGAGTATGCTTCGCCAGGAGGCGCGCAGTTAGCCCAGCAGTATGTAAAAACAAGCCGCTTTCTCCCTTCTAAACTATTCTGTTTTTCCCTGT